>JAVKLA010000054.1:13361750-13411111 GCA_034782735.1 Sagittarius serpentarius | reverse complement strand
GCCTGCCAGCGTTGCAGCTCCACAGCACTCCGGCAGACCCCCGCTCGGAGCGACAAAGTGCTGCTTGCTTGAGGCTGGTCGGGAGGAGAACGATGCCCTTCAGGAAGGAGAAATAATAAAGGGATTGAAAGTGATGGCTTGCTGAGGTGGGCAAGCGTGTCAGGGCTTCGTAGTTGAAACCAAATCCACCCTTCACATAGGGGTCCTCTTATCTTCAAAATGGTATTCTGGCTTACACTGGTTTGTTTTACATGAGTGGAGGATGATTTGACTTCACTGAATTAGTTTTGACTTCTGTAGAAGCAGCAGAATATCTGTGACCTTGGGCATGTGTTGTTTCTTGTGTTTGAGGATCGCAGCTTCAGGGTGCGAGGCACTGCAGGATTAACACCATCCCTTCTCCTCCAAGCAAAATGCTACAGGAAAAAACAGCTGTCGTAACTGGTAGCTGCTGGAGAGCTATCTACAGGCTACATGTGAAGGAGGAGCAACCAACCTGTCGGCCTCATTTTGTGGCACAGCTTAGCAGATGTTGGAGCTGTGACGTGCACATATGATATCTCACTTCCAAGAGAAACCATATCTGGTGCCTGGAGCAAGGCATAAAAGGTGTAATTGTCAGACTTGCTATTCATAGAAAGTATAGTAATCCCATGTATGACGATGCTCAAAAATATTTCTACACACAAAATGCTTATGACCTTGTGCCTACAGATAGAGTTTTATGCTTTAAGGCATATTTTATGTTAAAGATACATACTTCTGGAGAAAGAACTTGGCATGCGTTTTAAAGCTGTAAACATAAGAGCTGTCAGACAAAGTACACGAGCCTGTGCTGTCTGCCTCGGCATTCGTATCTCCTTCATCTGTTTCAGGTTGCCAAATTCGTTTGTTGCCTTTTGCTGTCAGTGGAGATAAACCAGCGCTAATTTAGCCCACTATTTTTTTTTCCAGTCTTCTGCTATGGAGCCAAATGCTCTGCTGAGATAAATCAGCACCCATCTTCGTCATTAGCTGGGGCAGCCACGGAGTAAGCTGGCTGCTGCCATGCTGGGGAATGATGGCTGTCCTGCGCCCCTGCCACTTTTGGCCTGTGAAATTGGAAAGTGAGGCATGAAATGAGCAGCTGCTACAATTGTTGCTCGTTCTGCTGACAACAGTGTTGCATGGCATTAGTATAGGTGTTTCCTACAGCCCAGTGTGAGAACCTGCAGGCAGGTTTCCATTCTGGTTTGATGTTTAGGGTTGGGATTACACAGAACTGCAGAAGCAGTGACCTTGTGTCTGGGCTTCTGCGCAGCCTCAAAGGTAACTAAAGTGCTTTTTAAAAAATCCCAACAAAACATTAAAAAAAACCCCGAAACAATAAAACCAGCCTTGCATACGCCTTCTTTGTGTCTCTACACAGGAGCAAGGCACAGGTTTGGTTAATTGCCAAATCCAATTGGAAAAAATCATTTTTAATATGGAATTTCTTTACTATGGAAAAATATTTCAGTCCAGCCATTTTTTCTTCAGCTGAATGTATATTGTGAAGGAAGACCTCTAAGAAGTGGAGAGTAATTTCCATCCCACTAGGGGGATGGGGAGGCTGGAGCATGGAGGAGAAGGAGCTGGCTTTCTCCATGGTCACACTGCAGCCAAGGCTGCCGTTGGAAAGTAGACCCAGACCTCTTGAATTCTGTTTTCTTATTCTTTCTGTTTTAATATTCTCTGTCAATTCCTGATGGCTACCACCAGTCCTGCCATTTCAACAGAGCTAGTGTTTTAAAAGCTCAAAAAACAAGGAGATGAGGAAGGTGTTAAAGGTGCCAGGTGCGGTCATTCATGTCCTCCTTTCAGATGCAGTTCATAGATCATGTAGGAAGAAATGTTTTTCCTCCTTCCAGTTTCAGGCCGTTGATGTATTTTGCCTGTAGGTATAATGGGCTGCCTGGGACCAGGTGAGCCTGGGAAGGAGGCGATCGCTCTCATGGCCACGTACGAATGTGGGTAGTTGCAAGAGCAGGGGGCTCCATGCCTGCCGTGGTTTCTGCTCAGAACGTGCCTGGTTCATCAGCCCCGCTTCCAGTGCGTTTCAAATGAAAATTGTGTGGTCAGGAACAGGCATCAACTCTCGAACCTCTTGTATCTGAGAGGTTTCAGCAGTGGGTGTGTGAACCAGGAATACATGTATGGTGACTGTATGCTTGCCCTGAGCTGGCTGTTGCTGTCATCCCAGGGATGGGGACCGAAGTATGGCTGGGTGGCATTTTGTGTGACCAGTTATTTATAAAAACAAAAAAAAAACCCCAAACCCAACCCAAACAAACTGGGGGGAGTGGAAAGCAGTTTCAGGTCCGCCAGATGTTTGAGTGAAGTTTCTCTTGGGAAAGTTCAAGCATTTTATTTCAGACTTTTAAGCAAAACTGTTTTGTTTTTCAATGGCTTTTGTTCAGGAGTTGAACTAATTGCAATTACAAATGTAAAAAAAAAAAAAAAGAAAAGAAAACGGGCTAGTGGGGATGGTGAGGAATGAAAGCAAATGCTGAACTTGAAGCCAAGTGAGTGTGAGGGGTGGGGAGGGGCTGGTGAGAGCCATGGTATTCTAGGTCAGGAGCGTTGTAAGTTGGGGTCTTTCCTTCAGGTCTGTGTTGTTTTTTCTGGCTCTTCCACCAAATTGAAAAATGCCTTATTTTGCACGAGTATAAACTGTAGGAGTCTTGGTTCAGAGATGATTTGTACAAGCTAGTGTTTGTGAGAGGAAAATGAGAAGCTGTGACATCCCTGACTCCTGTTGGGGCTTCACCTGACCTCCAACACAGAAGATGATGGATGTTTCTTCCTGTAGTTTCTTGGAGATGAATTTTCCACCAGCAGCCTCTCATATCTGATGAGGTCTCTGATGTGATATAAGAACATGGCTTGTTCAGGCTGGGCAAATACTGCTGTTGATGAGCAGCTGATTTTAATTTCATATAGATATTATTATATAAATACACAGAAAATGATATAGAAATAATACATTAATATACAATTAGTAATAGTTTGTAGTAGTATTGTAGTTAATATAGTAATAAATTATGTCTATATACTAAACAAAAATGTCCCCCTCCCAGGCATGGGAAACTACTACTTTTGCCTTTGGTTCATTTTGAATGTATGGCAGAGACTTCCAGGAGTTACTGAGGTGGTTACTCCTCAGATAAGTAAACAGATAAATGGATCATGTCCTCTTTGCTCTCATATTTTTGAAAATGATTGCAAAATTTCTAATCTGGCCCCTTAATTTGAGCTCATCACTCTGTTTCAGGCTGGCTCCTGATTCTCTGAATGATCAAGTAGGCTTCCTGTCTTTGTTCCCTGCTAAAAATACAAACCGTTCGACAAAGCTGCAATTAATATTTTCCTGTCATCATGTCCTTTTCTTTATCAAGCCTGCAGATCAAGCGTGGCTATTCAGATGTGAAGAAGACGCTGCTTCATGATTTTACCCTTTCGGTTTGGTGGCAGTTGGGTAGAAAAAGAAAAGTCTCCAAAAAGGAAAAACTCAGTAGTGACATAATGTTAGCAAATCTTTTAATTTGATAATGTGTCGGGTTGGGGTTTTTTTGTTTGTTTGTTTTTTTAAACCAGAAAGCAACTTCTGGAGGCTTTTATTTCTGAGGATGATGAAAATTAGCCCTCTGGGAAACAATTCCTCCTCGGTGTAGCTCTTTAATTTGCCTGTCTGAGCCCTTTAATAATGTTACTACATCCTAATTGGAAGTCACTTGAAGGCAGACTAGGTTTTGATTGTGATTGATTTAATAGACACTCATTGTAGCTCATCTTGAGAAACCTATCTTGGTCTGGAATAAAGTTATTAATAGCCTCTGCTGTATAATGCTGATCCTTGGCTGGTATGGAGGTACAGTCTTCATGATTTAATTTGGCCCTATTGTATCTCATGGTGATTTATTCTGCAAATTGGGTGCCATGATGGAAGAAACAGCAACGGTTTCTTCTGCGGGACACCCCTGTGGGGCACAGGGACCATGATGCCAGGAGCCGCTGCTCCTGTAACCCCAACCTGCTGCCATGGTGGGGCTCCGGGGATCAGGGGAGCCTGGGAGCTGCAGCCTCCCGTAGCCCCGTCTCTCACTGGGGGAGGATTTGCTTAACTGGAGTGAACCCAATTATAGTCGTGCTGACATGTGGTGCAGCTGGGACCCTCTGAAGGTACCTTCCCAGATGTCTTTAGCTGATATTCCCCCCCACTAGGCCTTTTTGCACTTTTTAGTGTGCCTGCAGATTTCCTGGGACAGCTTCCACCAGTGGCAATGAAGTTTGGGTCTAAATCAGTGTAGAAAGGGTCAGAATTTGGCCTTCTCTCTCTATACAGAAAGAAAGTAGGAGTTGTTCAGCTTCCCTTTCTTCACAGCCTACTGGAGCACAAAACATTCCTGCTCACTGGCTCAGTTAAGCTACAGTCTAAGGTTGAACTGCATTAATTCTAGTTTATAACTGGAGTCTGAATACTGGCCAGAGCCATAACGCGCTCTCTGATGGGCTCACATTTGGAAGCTTAAGACCAACGCATCTTTTCGGCAACCCCATTACTGATTCAGGAGCAATGGATATTAAAATGTCAATCAGCTTCTTTTAATTATGCGTGTAGCAACCTGGGAGAGCTGCTGATTTTCTTTTGAGAATGCTGTCACTTTTTGACAGGTTAGAAAGAAGCCTGGGCTGGCGGAACGCCTGACCTGCAAAAGCACTAAGGTGAGGGCAGGCTTGTTGGAGTAAAACCGACCCTTAGCCCTCTGAAGCTTATTGTTCCTGGCCCAAACCAGGGGTGGCAATTACCTGAACTGACACGGTCTAATTGTAAAGGCTTGCGATGACCTTTTGTACCATGCGGTGGCGGGTATGGCCCAATTCCCCCTCTGCTTGGGGCAACCGAATGTGCTGCCCGCTTCATCCAGCGGCCGACCTCGAGGCATGCCAGCCGCACGGCTGTGGAGCAGCTCTGACCTCAGGCGTGAGACCCAGCTACCTGCGCTTTCCCGTGTGTAACATGGGACATGCTGGTTCAGTGATGTAAAATACTGCCTGACCTCGTAAGCATAGTGTTCGTCAGCTAGCTGCTTCAGTATCTTGCTGAAACTCATTCTAGTTTATTTTCCAAGCAAGTGCACTTTGGTTTCTCATGGTATATGACAGCAAACAAGTTGTATGAGGATCCTCGCTCTTACCTACAGAAAACATTAAGGAACACATCTTGGTCCATGGGAGCCTTGCCACTTACTTCTGCGGGTGTAAGATTCAGCTCTGTGTCTAAGCTCTGACGCGCTTTGTGCTGGCAGACGCAGAGAGATTTCCCTTGCACACATGATGAATTTACACTGCTTGGCCACACATCACTTGTACTCATTCCTCTTCCAGCTGTCACAGGGCTCTCGTGCTGTGCCAGCGGTACCAGCTCTTCAGCATGTTCCTCTGTCGTCCCTTTTGAGGGACTCGCATCTGTCTCCCCCGCCTTTTGCGTTGGCTCTTGTCTCATTTGTAATGGCAGTAAATGAAAAATGCAAAGTGCTGAGTCACGGGGTAACGATAACAAAAATGTCATTTGTGCCGGACAAATTAATACTGTGTTGCCTATAGCGTGATGACTGACCTGTTCAAAGGTCCGTCAAAGACGGTAAGCGTTCTGCATGCTAACGTTGTCTCCTTTCCCCCGAAGCGTGTCCTGCCGCACCAGCGTGTGCTGCCCGCGTGCCTGAGGTGGTTGTAACCAGGTGGCTCGGGAGCTGGGGCAGGGCGCAGCTCCCTGGGGCTCGCTGCTGCTGTGGGCACTCGCTCAGCCCCTGTGGGCGAGTCCTGGCCACCTCTGCTGCATCCGTGCTGCCCTCCTCTGCCTCTGTCCTGGGAGGCATCTCGGCGGTCTCTGCTGCCCTGGAGTTGAGTTGCAAGGTGAATTGCAGGACTTTGTGCTCATCCTTCTGGCTAGATGCAGGGGAAGGGTGGAAAGATGCTGCAAGATTACCCGCAGCATTATGGTTTGCTTTCTGTGAAAAACCAGCGGCTGGCTTCAGATGCTCACCACCAGGCTGGTGCAGATGCAAAGCGTCTCAAAACATTGATCTCTGTGTCCTTGGGGGTGGGGGTGCTGTCTCTTCCAGTCCAGCTTGTTCCCTGGTACTAGATAATCAGATGACTCATGAGGGAGAGCTGATTTTACAGCTAGAGGGCCAGGATACTCGGCTGTAGACCGTCCTATACTTACGCAGCTTCAGCAGAGCTCCAGCTCCTTGTTTGGAGCCACGGTGACTCAGTCAGTGTGTACTGATCACGCAGCAAAGCCAGCAGCCCCATCGCCTTCGCGTGACCCCACAGACGTGGGTGTCCACGGGACACTTGGGATGCGAGGGCGTCGGGAGGTAGAGGGCAAGGGCAGGGGAGCAGGGAAGGTTGGGACGTGAGTGCTGGGGGTTTGCTGCGAGTGGTCAGGGAGCAGGCGGAGGTGGGAGAAGGTCAGGACAAGGGTGATGTGTACCCCTACTGAGAGAAGCACAACCTCGGATAAGGTGCAGGGGTTAGTGCATGGGGCTGGAGCTGGCAGACCTTCCTTGTCCAGCCACAGGAAATGCAGGTCAGGCGTAGTTGATTAGACCTGGTGAAATGGGGGGGGGGGTGGGGGTGAAAAACTAACGCTTCTAAGGACATGGAGCTGGCTAAAGATGCAACTGGGGTGTGGCACAAGGGCCAGGCCCTGCCCTGCCGTGCGTGGCCCCAGCGCACCAGCTCGGGTGCCAGTATCCTGAGCCCCACAGCAGGGTAGGGCAGGCAGCCGGGTGAATGCTGTGGCTGTCCCCAGCACCTTTGGGGGCAGGTGGGACCTGGAGAGCTCCTGGGGACGTGTTGCAGCGGGGCTGAGAGCGAAGCAGTGGTCTACGCTGCTGATCTCGATGGCTCCTTCTCCCTTTCCGTGGATCTCTGGTATGCTTGTTTAGCTGATGGATTTGCAAAGCCTCCTCCAGGGCTGGGACGTGGCCTGGTGAAAGAGCCATTGCTGGGGTCAGTTGTAGTCAGGAGCAAGAGAGCACTTGGTGGGTTTGCTCTCTCCATCTGTGCTGGGAAACCAGGCTGGCGTTTGAGGCTCATGCAAACAGTAAATGTGGAAATGCCCCATGTAGGTATTCATTCAGGGGAAATAACATTAGAAAGAAGCTTCTGCAAATGGTCCGAGTGCCAAAATGTTCACATGAACCAGTAGAGGTTTAAGGCAGCCTGAAATTAAGAGGTTGTTCCTCTTACACTTGCCTGACTCGTGAAACAGTTCTCTAAATCTAATGGGACTGCCTTTATACCGTGTGTTTGTCAGCAACAAAACCAAAATCTCTGTCTTCTAGTTAAACAAGGAGTCAAAATCTTTCTGCTTTTCCAAGCTTTAACTTCCTTTGCCAGAGACACCCTTCACATGCTGGGTCACCACCATGTGCTGTGCAAGCACCTGAGCTTCAGGAGCAGCCTCTGTTCCCAGAGGCCTTTAAGGATGTAAAATCCCTGAAGGTCTTTCAATCAAACCTTTTTATTCTTTTTTTTTTCTTTCTTTTTTTTTTTTTTTTTTGTACAGGCTTACTTTGCAGTTATGGGCTGTGACTTTCAGTGTGGCTGTGCCCTGGATTGCCCAGTGCTGGGGGGAGGTTTTCTACATGAATTGCTTGGTATAAATAAACCCATGATAACAGTGATGAAAAATGCAGGCTTTTTCTGTAAAAGTGCATCAGCTACTTCTTATTCTTAAAGAATTCTTCCACCAGATCATCACAAATCATCATTCCTTCCTCATTGCTGTGTTGTCTGACAACAATGTTTTTTATAGAGACAAAAAGAAGATGCATAGAAAAAAGAAATAACTATACAGGATTCTAAAAGTCTGTTGAGCAATTGCCCCCTGGAAAGAATAGCTTTACAGCGTATGCACGAGTTTTAACTCTTGGCTGCTGTTTAAACTAAGTTAGAGTATCTGGTATCACTCTGGCTTTTTTTGCCAGGTTCTAGGATGCTGAAGATCTGCTTTTATCTTCCCATGGTCTACATCAGCAGAAGCTGCTTCATTGCACTGCAGTGCCCTAGAGCCAGAGGGGAAAGCTGAGGATGGGAGGCTGTTAGGCTGAGGCTAGAAGTGAAGGTTGTGTTGGTAGTGCCTCTGTGCTAAGAGCAGTAGATGTGGAGCAGGATCCTGGTAAGTAAAATACCCAGCAAGCAAAGAGGGTCTCTATGACTGCAGGCTGGATGAGGGGGAGATGGCCTCAGCCAGGCTACCCTTGCCTGACCGGTCTGGCACATCGCAAGCAGCTAGGTGAGGATCTGGTATTACTTGTGGCTGTCCGTGCACAGAGCACGCGGTGATCTTTCACTGCTGAGGGTCTGAGACTACTTTATGGGTACTTGGCAAGAGGTGTTTATGCCTTGTCTCCTGGCCTTGCCTCAGTTCGGCATTCTTCATCAGCCCTGTCTCAACACCCGGAGGACGCTATCGCACCACACGGTTCCTCTGTTCAAGCTGCTGCAAGATTTACTGGTTCTCCAGCTGCTGTTAATAACGGTGCATTTGTCATGTGCTGTTTAATTAGCACGGAGCATGAATCACAATAAAGGAGAGGAAGAGAACTGAGGTAAATGTCAGTTGACAGACCAACAGCATGGCTGTGAACATAAAATACCTCCATGTACTAGCCACACAATACCAAGGTCCCTATTAACATAGTGTGTGGCTGAATAAGCATGGAGAGAGCAAGGCTGCACTGATGCTGCCTTTTTCCCGCAGGCACAAAGAGCAGTGGATTACCTGACCTTGGAGGGATAGCTTTTTCCCCCCTCTAGACTTGACACCTGCACAGCATTTAGTACCTGTTATCGCAGAAGAGCCAACAAAGAGCACGTTGCCTGTCTTGCAAAAGCCAAGCTAAGGGCAAAGCCTGCCATCGTCTTCACTGCTGTGTGTTGGCAGTGTTTGACACTGGCTGGATCAGCTTGTTTAATTTGCTCGCTGTGTGGCTTTCAAAGTGATAACCGCATTGAAATGACCGGGGTTTGGTTAATACTGATGTGCTTGTTATTCTTAAGCGTTGGTCTGGGTTACAGCTGCTCTGAGGGGTGCACACCAAACCTGTATTAGCCGTTGGGCTTGCTGCTGGCCAAATACGTGGTCAGAGAAGGTCCCTGCCTGGTGCTCTTTGGGCAAAGATGAGGAAACGTTACATCCCTGCATTTCAGAAATGGTGGGATAAGCTGACTGCCCTGATGTCATACAGCAGATCTGTGGCAGCTGTCTCCTGAATCCCAGGTGGGCCTCATGGTTAATTTCTGTCCAGGCACCTGGCGTGCCAAGTGATGGGGATGTCTTGTGGCTTGTACTTTGACTTGTCCCTTTCCAAAATGTCAGGTCTGCTATGGGAGAAAAATCCCTTGGCTCAGCAGCTGAGCAGCCAAGTGCCCGTTGATCTTTGTGCTGGGATGTGTCAATTTGATACTAAAGGAAAAAAAAATTACCCCAAAAATGTTCAGCTGAGAGTTGTGCTGATGAGCTTTTCAGTGGCATCGGCCTGTGCGTTACCTGGCTGCCTACAGTTTTGCCTGCATATGAAAATCCTAGGGTTTGCACAGCGGCTGAGTTTGCATATGAAGAAAGAGTAACAATGCTGCTGCCCAGCTGTGTGTTTTAAAGGGCATTAGGAAGTGTTGCCTTTTAAAATGACAAACAAAAACTGTGAGTAAACTAGCAATATTGCAGAAAGGCGCCGGTCTGAGTAAATGAGACCTAAATGTTTTTCAAAGTATCTAACTGTGCCAATCTTCTCTTACAATTAGTGCACTGTTGTACTTAAGGCTTGGTAGTAAATTGGCGGAGGCTTAATCTTGCCTCGTCGAGGAGTCAGTAGGCCAAATCCTGCCCCTCTGTCTTAGCCCTAATACTGCAGTCACACATCTCAGTAAAATTATTCCCTGGTTCAGCTTTGTGCTGCATGATTGGAGACTTCTGTGATGTGCCACCACCTCAGTAAGAAGTTAGGAGTGACTTCACTGGATGCCCACCATCGGTACTCCATGTGTGCTACCTCCTTTAACAGGCTGGTACATACTAAGCAGATCAGTGCTTGCTTTCTGGCGCTCTCAGCAAAAGGATAGCATGCTGAAGTTATTTTTCTCATTATTTAGCCTTGCTGAAGGCCTTAAGCTTACGCTGGTGTAAATTTGGTGATGCGAAGGGTGTCAGAGAGCTTGTGTTAACTGATTGCCCTCTGCAGCCTTTCCCTCTGAGGGGGTAGCTCTCGGGTCTTGCTCTGCCACCCTGACACCTCTTTCCACAAAACACGTAGGAATGCAAACCCTTTGCAGGCACCTGCTTTCTATCGAATCTGGCTGAAGTCAGCGAGTGGGGAGGGTAGGAGAAAAAGATCATAAAATTGTTACCTATGTGCACGTGGAGTACGACGGCAAAGCCCTCATGTCTTACAAAGCCAGGCAGCACCACCCACCCTGGTGAAGTCTCTGTGCACCTAGCTCCCTTGTGGGCACGTGGAAATCTGTCCCGATTCAGCTATTCAAACCAAACCAGCATGTTTTCATAGGGGTGGCACTACGTGGTTGTCCCAGCCGTGGATCGAGTTCCTGCTGTGCTGCTGTGTCCTGAACAGAGGTAGGGCCCTTTCCCAAGACCCTCCAAATCAGGAGCACGTGTAGCCATGGGGCTTTGCTTGTAGGCCACTCAGGGGAGCTGAGTTGTCCATCATCTTGTGGTGTGCGTGAACAGCATCATGGGTCATTTTCCTCATTTTGGGACTTGATGTCCTGCCAGCTGTGATTAGGGAGCTCAGCAGGTAGTGCCAAGATGGAGCTCCTGGCACAGCTCCTGCTCTGCCGCATGATGTTTTGTCTTTTTGCAGTGGTGCCGACAGAATGCCTGATGCTTTGAGACAATGTTCTCCGCAGGTTGTTGTGGTGGTAAACACTGAACCCAGCCTGAATAGTCCAAATACTGTAGCACACTGCAGAGCACTTGAAAAATGACATCACATGCAAAACACCAGCCAAACTGGGAAAGTTAGACTTTGCTTTTGGCAGGCAAAGAAGGCAATGAGACAAAGCAGAGAAATGAGCTTTTAAAGAATTTTCTAAGCAAGACTGGCTGGGCAGCTGGTTTTGCTGGGGAGGATCCTCTCATATGCTTCTACTTGGAGTATTAAATAATCTGACTTTAGGAAGAAGCTGCTTGCTTCGCTGCATCCTATTCTGTTCTTGGTCGTTTTAATGCCATCAGTAGTGGGAGAAGAAAAAAGCGTGGCCATAAGTTCATCTAGGCTGTCTGGTCTCCTTGACAGGGGTAGGCTGGCACTCTCCTGCTTGCTGGTCTGTGCCCATGTAATGACTTGCTGAAGGATGTCACAAACGAACTCTGTTCATAGCTCCCTTGGGGCTGCTAACTCCTGCCCTTGAGGATCCCACAGAGGGTCAGAATTACTGGTTTAGTAGGTGGCTTACAGCCTCCTCTTGCCTCTACTTCTCTAGTCAGCGCTCAACAGTGAGCCAGAAGAAGACGCAACTTGTCTCTGTCTTCTAAGAGAAAGAGTTTTCTTTTATTTATGCTGCATTTTTCATGCTTTGTCTTTCATGCAGAAGAAGTTTGGATGTATTTTTTCATAAAGCTTTCTTTCTAAGTCTCTGTGGTATCAATTGGGCACAAAGAAAAAGCTTCCATAGAGAAGTACTGGACGGGAGGGTGGGAGAGGGGGTATGCACTTCAGGGTGACACAGATCCTTGGACTCTGACGCTGGTTGGCTAGATAATCATGTTTGGTGGTGGCATACTTCTTTCTTGGCAGTTGTGATTTTCATGTGCTTTCTTTTCCTACATACTTTCAGTTAACTATGACTATTCGTACACAATGTGCACGTGCAAACTGCATAATAGATTTTGTTGAACGATACCAGGCATATGGCTCATTCTGTCATAGCCATAGCCTGTTTACCTCCAGTTTTTCCACCTCACGACTTTTTTTTTTTTTTTTCCCTTTGTTACTGTGCAAGAGATTTGGAGCAGGGAGCACACATCCTTTTTTCTGCTTCAGTAGCCACCTAACACATTAGCGGATATTGAAGAACGGTTGATGCCCAAGGATCAGTGAGGCCATGAGGACCATGGAAGTGGTCCCCTCTTCCCATGGGAGCAGTCACTTGCAACGGGTCTTTCCAAGGCTGAGACACATCCCTCCCTTGCAGAGAGCAGATTTTGGTCCTCTGAGCATCCGGCACGCAGCTCGTGAACCTCCCGGGGATGAGGGCTAAGCTGAGGACAGCCGTGCTGTGGCAGCGCACCAGCCAGGTGGGTGCTGACGTGTGCAGAAGAGGCAGGACCCTTCTCCCCCGACCCCAGGTGAGCTACTGCCTGGTGGGGCTTGTACCCAGGCCGGCAGCCCTGCAGGGGTTTTGCATGAGGGAGACAAGGCTCCTTCAGTGGCTTGGCTGCTCCAGGTGTGGCACATCCATTAGATGGACTTTCTTGGGGCAGCATGAGTGTCATCTCTTGAAACAAGTGGTTGGGTTTGGTTTGTGGTGACAAAGCGAAGGCAACCAGCCTCTGGGGTCTAGAGGAGTCCCCAGCCCTTAACTCCAGGTGTCCCAGCTGAAGTCGTGTGGAGACAGGTTTTTAAGCCTGTAATCCCCACAAGAGGCCTTGCAACGCGTCCAGGACTTGTGTGTCCATTCTGGTTTCTGAGCTCACCTTTGATGCTATTGAGCTATGGCACAGTGCTGGGCGATTCCCTATGTATTTTTCACTGGTCAAAGAGGCATCTTTATGAATTTTCATATCCGGTATAAATAAAACCGTGCTTATGCAAAACACAACTGAACCCAGATGAAAAGATGAGAGAGGATAGCCACGCGGAGGGAGAAAGGAGTGAAAAAAACCCAGTTCTCTAGTTACAACTTGCAGTTCATGTAAGTAAACTCCAATGAATGGGAAACTGTGAGCCATGTGAAAAGCCATGAGTGGCCTTGGGGCATAAACCACTGAGTCTGTAATAGTACTGGTGCTTTGCTAGAGCTGATTGCCAGATCAAACCTGCTCAAGAACAGACCTCATAAAAACAAACAAAACTAATATAAAAAGAAAAGTCTCTTGTACGTGAAGACTGTCAGTGTCCAGCTGCCCCACAGCTCTTAGGTGCTCTAAAATCTGCCAAAATCTACCCTCGAAGCCACTCTGTTAAGCACCACCCTTCCCTCATCTGGTTTGCTGCTGCGGGTCATTAATGTCTCTTCATTAAACACGATGGAGGCGAGGCTGCCACGCTTGCTGTGAACTGTGAGCATCGCTGGATGTACCGATGGGGCCCTGATGGTCGCAGCAGTCGTGCACGTGGGGCGGTGCGAGTGGCTGTGGGCATAGCTGCTGTACCAGCTGGTGAGCCCCAGCTGGCTCTGGGAGCCGGATTGAGCGGGGTTATTCCTCTGACGGGGTGAGCGTTTACAGGAGTTGGTGAATGCTGTTCCCAAGAGGCCCTTACAAGAGTTAATGCTTTGCTAGGTAGGTGTTTATGCTGGGGATTGTACCTGGGATCTGTTGCTGTTAAAAAGAAAACAACCCCAAACGCTGGAAAAACATCAAAACTAAACAAAAATACCTCTTTTCTCATCAAAATTACTCCCCCTCCTCTCGTTATTGTCTTTTGTGTGGCTGAGCCAAGAGCTGCTCCATGACTCATGCCTGTCCCATTGGGAACAGCTAAGTGAATATGTGATGTCTGACAAAGCCCACCATGAGAAGGCATGTACGGGCGGTGTTGCGATGAGCAGTGTGGTGACCTCTGAGCTCTTACGTTGGTCCCAGTTTGTCATTCAGCATTAAAAGGCTAGCTCCCGATCGTCTTCGACTTCCTGGGAGTCCCTTTGAACTGGCCATAAATCCTCCTGGGGCATTTAAGTGCCTGTGGATGGATTAAGGGAGGGGTCTGACAGGGATATAGGTTACTGCAGGAAGAAGTTATGAGACAAAATTAGCGCTACAGTTAGGCATCCCAGAAGAGTTTCACAAATTCAAATGACCATCTTCCCACTCTGCAGGCTCTCTAGCTTGTTATCGCAGGTGTGGTAAGTGAGGTATGCTGTATTTATAGTGGTTGTGGCCGTTCTGCCATATTTGGTGCTACAATTAAGGCTTGAAAGCCAAAGAACTTACTGATATGTCTCACAAATGGCACATCTGTTAAGAGATTCTTGTTCTTAAGCTGAAAATGTAAATATTTTAATAAAAGGGATATGGAAAGGAGTAAATACATGTTGACAGGGTTGAGCACCTTCCCTGTCTATGTGTGTAACTTACGTTTTCACTCGTTTGCTGGGGCTTTGCATCAAGCAGGCAGTCTTGAGCTTAAAGACTGCTGAAGTCACTGATGTGTTCCCCATACTTCTTCTCTCCCAGGCTCTCTCTTCAAGCCTGTTCTTTCATCCCAGGCACAAAATAAAGTAGCTATTCAGAGGCCGAAGAAGGTGCTTAAAAACTTCCACGTTGGTGGGGCTGTAGCTGCAGCAAGTGGCTTCAAAGGGGGGCTTTGGGCCACTCGTCCAGGAGGTGCGGCCAACCCTGCCCAGCCAGGTGGGAGAGGGATCACGGAGCCACCGCTCTGTTTCTGGACTGATGGCCTCGGGAGGGCTGTTGGTGTCCTTGTAAAATGCCTGGGACCTCTGCAGGGGCAGCACTGTTGAGAGTGCTTGTCCTGTTGAGTGGCACTTGGCTCAGCCGTCAAGACCTGGAGGCTCCTTTTGGCACAGCATTTTCCTTGCCTTGCCGTAGCCAGCCCCGTTGTCTGATTCACCCTTGGGCCCCTTGGCCATCACGGCCATGCTAGCACTGGGGCCGCCAGCATGGCTCACCCAGGCACGTGGGTGGCAGGGCACGGTAGTGAGGAAAACCCACGCCTCTTCTCTTCCTCAAGGCGATAGTGATAAGAGAGAGCTTGTCTCCTTTATCTTGCTCTCTGTCACCTTCCCAGCAGCGCTGCCTTTTTAAAAAAATAATTTAAAACAGCTTACAGTCTGCATAAAAAAGAAATGGAAAATATTGTGAATTCAGGGGCTGTGATCATATACATTTCTCTGGGTTTATGAACATATCTGTGAAAGCACCCATCCTACGGTGAGTCAAAGACTGTCCTCTCCTCCTGGGCCATTTCTTACACATTTCACTGGGAGGTGGTGTCTTAGGGGCAGCTGTGCCTCTGAAGTAAGTCCTCTTGTAAGGGCTTCTCAGGCAACTCTCCTCTCAAAACAAACCAGCCAACCCCCACCCTTTTCCTTCGTGTTACAGGGAGGCGAGGGGAAAGGAGAGATCCCCAGCAGATTTTGAGGATGCTGGAACCATACGAAAGGGCAGCGCTTCCTTAACCATTACTCCAGTGCTAGCCTTATGCAAGTGTGACTGCTCTTGAAGGCAGCAGATCACATTTTTATGGCAATGCCATCCTATTTAAAAATTATGGTGTAAAATTGTGCATTGAAATTAAGAGCTCAGGCTTATTTTGTTTTTATATAGCTTTTTGCTTTTTCTGATTTTATGGATCATATAGCAAATCCAGTTTGACTACCTGATAAATATAAGTAGGCCTGTAGGAATTGTACTATTTGGCTGTGTTGACTATATTTCAGAGAGACTTTTGAATGTAATCTGCTTTGGCCTAAAGTGGTTCCTGCTGACATCAACAGCAGAAGCCCTCTCTGGATTTCAGCAGCAGAGGGGAAGGGGCACTTCAGTGCTTTTGCAAATCCTGTCTTTAAGACGTTGACGGAGAGTAAATATCCACAGGTATTCTTGAACTAACGCTTTCCCAGTATTTGTGCCCTGACTGGGTTGCAGCTCATTTGCAAGAACTCGCAGCAAAGTGCTCCCACCCTCCAGACTGTTCTCCTTAAGTGTTGTAGATTTATTTTCTTTTTTTTTCCCCGCACCTTAACCCATAACTTGTTCTTTCTTTAAGTCAAACACAGTTTTTTTTCACACCACACAGCTGCCATACTGGTCGGGTGACTTCTTGTTTTTCATATTTGCTCTGATGATTTCACTGAGGAGTTGAATAGCTGACACCTAGTACATGGCGCTACCTTGCCAGGTATTGCACAATAAATGTAAATACGGCTCAGAGGTCAAAGTGAAGTGAGGTTCTAGTGGCTTAAATCAGCAGACCTCAAGAGGTATGTGGCATGTGTTATAACTCTCCAAAATCCTTTATTTCTACTTCATGAATTTCTGAGCAATAATGGTAGAAATACTTTTAGAGATTTCCTCTTCTTTCCCAAGTTAGGCTAATACCATTTTAGATACAACACTGCAGATCTGGGCAACAGGTTTTAAAAGGGAGTGGGTATAGATTTGGGGGATATTTCTGAGTTAAAACAAAGGTCTTTTTTTATTTTATCCTGCAGAAATATTTGCACCAGCCTTAAAAGGTCCCTTCTCCTTGCTCATAACTTGCACATAGAAAAGTAGCCTAACTTTTTTGCGTCGGTGGTCTGGCCAGCCCAGAGTGGACAGCGGGGTCTTGCTGCCCAGCAAGGCCGGCTGACTGCTCTGAGCACGTCAGAGCTATGCTGGGCACCGAGTGGAAGCATCGCCATGGGGGTGCCGTTACGTCAGGCTGGCCTTCTAGGGTCCAGAACCAAGGTTTGCTTGTGATGTGCTTGAGATACGGTTACCTTTTGCTCCAGGCTGTTCTTTGGGTAAAATCTGGCACTGCCCAACCTGAGAGGATGCACCCTTTAGGTCCCCTAAGATGGACAGTCCCATGGTGTTATATGGTCTGCACTGTGACGTGGTCTATACTGTTGTGCGAGCTTGGAGCTTTTGCTTGTGCCCAGGCACACGTTTGCTAGAGCAGCGTGGCAGAGGAGGCCAGACTGAGGGCACTGCAGGTGAGCGGGAATTGGCTCTGTTTCTTCAGCTGATCTGGCTGCAGGTGGACACAGGAGCTGTCCCCTATGGGGACCATCTATCCCAGCATTTTTTTCTGACAGCAGCAATAGGAGAGGATGTTTAGGGCGAAAAAGATTTTTGGCTGCTGTCCATGTTCCCAACCCTTGTACCCTCCCAACGTTTGCAACTGTTGGGTTAGAGCTATTGCGTCTATTGATCCCTTCAGGACCTAATGCTGGTTTCTTGGGTCTGTGAAGCACGCTTCGGGTACCTGCTGCGGCAACACAGACATCATTCTGCACAGTCACACCTTGAGCGGCTGCTCTGGAGCTCTCCGACATAGAAGCTAGAGCCACGTATTTGTGTTCAGAGCTCTCATCTTACTCATGGGAAGTTACCAGTTTTAACAATCCACTTCTTTCTCCCACAATAAGTTGCTGACAAGTCCTCCTGCTGGTGTTTCAAGGGAAATAGAGATAAAACTTTAAGTATTTTAAAATAACAAAGTCTTGGAATATATGAGAGGTGGCAGCGTTACTGCAGAACATGGATTCAACTGATGTGAAGGAGTGTGATGGGCTAGTGCCCTTACTTTCTGGCTTTGGTCTGGGAGGTGAGACAAGTGTTACTTGCAAACACTTGTGAAGAGGGAACTGGCATAGCTCCTGCTGCTTCATAGCTCCTGGGTAATGAATGAAACTGCCTACTAACATGTCTCCCTTCTGCCACGTTCCCACTTCCTGCACACGTTCCTGGGGCTCTTCCCTCCTCTACAAAGAGGGTCCACAAGCCATTCCAGGGGGCTGTGGCAATCCACTGCGTGTGGGGCTTGCGGCAGTCTCTGGGAGCAACACTGCTTAAAATGCTGGCTAAGGTATTTAGGGGAGCAGAGGGGTGCAGTTTGATTATATGTTTGGCATCCAGGACAAAGTTTACGTGAACAACCAACATGTACAAAGAAGCATTTCCTCAGGAGTCCTGGCTGCTCCTTATAGACGCTGGGTTTGAGCATTGGTTTGGTGTTCCCAGAGGGGCAGAGCTGAGGTGTGTAACTCAAGTTTAAAGCAGAGTAGAGACTTACCTGTGACTTGGGCTGTGTTAAAGACTCTTCGGAATTCAGAGCAGGTTAAGCTGTGTGCACAGATAGAGCCTTTCTAGATATTTTTCTTGTCATATCAACAGGGATTAGAAATAGTAACATGTCCTTTTTGTAATTGTTGGATATTCCTTTCTTTAATCGTCTTTATTCAGGCCTGATTGGAAGGACCCTTTTAGGCTCCCTTTGACTTTGGCTGGTTTTGGATTACCTTTGTAATGCTACCTCTGCACAACGGGGACCAGAGGGTGTGTGGGATCCATCAATGCTGGAGGCCTCACTGTGCACACATGGATAAAAGTGTAGTGAAAGGCCACCAGAAGCTCTAAAAGCTAATAACTGAAACGGATCACCCTCAGAATCCTGTTACCCTTCCCTGGCTGACAACGAGCAGTGGTGCCAGCACACGTAGGAGGTCTGTGACAAAGCTGTGGCTTAGCCGTAGTTATCTTGAGCCTCATCTTCGTTTGGAGAAGGAGGATTATTTTGCAAATTGGCAGCCTTACTGCCTTTGACAGCTAACTCCATGGGGTGTCTGTTTGGGCTCTCGCATCTTGCACAACTACCATCTAACGAGTCCTGCTCATGTTAGTCTGTCTAAAGGGAGTAGGGGAGGGTTTCTCATCAGTACTCCTTAGCAGATTACGTTTTCTGCTCCAGGGAGAGCTGCTGTTGCTGATCAAGTGGTGAAGGAAAGGAACTATGCTAAGGAAAGAAGGAATGGGGAAAGGGAGAGGAAAAAGACTTCCAAAACACCTACTAAAACCAAATTATAAAATCAGTTTTTCTGCTGCACAGAACACACTTGCACTGGAAGCAATGATGAGGGACTACTTACTCATGGCCTTGTCTGATCCTTATTTAATCCCCTATGTGGTACAGTTATGTGTGTCAAAATATATGCCTGATTAGTGTCTGTGTTCAGACTAGGAGAACTTGGAACCACTCTGAATAGTCTTTTATTTGAAAAGAAAAAGTTAGCTGCTGTCAGTTCTGTTTTATTCTCTGAATCTCAAGATACTGGTAAAGTTGACACAAAGCATCACTGAACAGTATACTAATTTGTATTGGTGGAGAGTACAACCCTAAGCATTATCATACTAAGTATACTGAAATACAATATAAGGCGAGCTAACTGACACCACTTTCAGGAATATTAATGAGGAGACACAACCAGAAGAGTAAACAGAAACAAATAGTGTAGGATTTCCCACTTTGGAAACAAGAATCATCACTTGCTGATGGTCCACAGAGTTGGCTGAGCTTCTTGAGTTGGCGCAGCTCCTTGTCCCTGGCTGCTAAACTACATTCAAAACAGACTAAAAAGACATTGGAGATGTTCCTTGTGCTACTCTCCATATAAACAATGGCTTTTCCAGTTTGCTAGTGAGAAGGTGCAGATGACACAAAGATTGGTAGAGGGGCAAGTAATGGAGCTCTGGAGAAAGGTGATCCTCTTTCGCAGAGGACTCGGACTTCAAAATCAGGTTTTGTTGTATGTTGGTGGAGTTGGAACACTCTGATTTGGAATGAAATTCCTAACTTTTTACATTTCCCATGCAGAAAGGCAGGGGTGAAGACCCCTGGAAGCCCTGTGGCTCCCATTTCTACAATACTGTGCCTGGTTTCTATTACAACTGTTGAAATCAAACTGTTTTCCCCAAAACATTTGTGTTAGGGAAACTCCAAGGGAAATTCCAGTTCAACACTTTTTTCCTGACTAGCACTGGTAAATTATGCTAAGGATTTTTCAGCCGCACTGAGCAGCGTGAATTACTTTCTTAGTATGCCCCAGTCAAACAAAGTAAGTTTTACAGCCATTTGCAAAGTAATGAACATGGGGAAATGCAGACAAGCCTTATAGAATGAATAATAATATTGTGGAAAGTAGTAACCCTGCAAAGGGTTTAGGGGTAAGTGAACACAAGCTCTAACCAGATAATGTGGCAGAAAGTTGAATGAGGCTCTTAAGCGTATAGACAGGGAGGTTAAAGAGTGGAGAGCGGTGACTTACGATACTGGTGGGCACGACAGTGGAACAGTCTGTCCGGTTCTGTTGATCTCATTTAAAGAAAATGGGTGGAAAAAGATGGGCAGCAAAATGCCTAGGAAATGATTCTTGTGTTTGGAGAAAATGCTGTCCGAAGAGAGTTTGAAGAACTCATCACGTTATCACTTGTCAAAAAGTAAGATCAAGAGGTTCCTTGGTTATAATGTATAAACCAAATACATGGGGAATATAGCAGGTATTGAATCTAAACAGATATTGAATTTAGTGGGAAAAAAACCTATAGCAGAAACCATTGGCTAAGAGCTGAGGCCATTTAAACTAAAAGCTAAGAAAATGTTTTTACTGGTCTGTGTTGATTAGTCACTGGGAAAACTTCTAATGGCAGCAGTGGATTCTCATCTCTGGATGTCTTCATAACAAGACAGGCTGTCTTTTAGAAAACAAATATATACCAATTTCTCATATGGCTTAGTGGGTTCAGCAGAAGAACAAATACTTGAATCTGAAGGAGCTATAATAGTTTACAGTCTAGTTTAAAGGATCAGATGGTTTCCATTAGTCTTAAATTCTAACAATTATGAGGCACCATTCCAGCTTGTAATGATATTGCTTGCCGTTACAACATCAGATAACCGTCACACTGGAAAATAGAACAGTAGAAAAATAGTATAAAATCCTTGCCTAAGAGCAAAGACCAGGGAACAATTTTCTGACTTTGGAGTCCTGTTTCCTTTGAACACTGGTGGAAGGTGGGACCCAAGCTCTCACCTGCCCTGGGAATGGGATGTGGATGCCCGAGAAGTTGCAGCATTGTCCCTGTGATGGAGAGCCTGACGTTGCCTGGTGCTGAGCAGCCTCCTGTCAGTGTCACAACAGGAAGGGGCCACTTCTAAAGCAGTGGGAACATACCTTATTTTTGTCTGGCCTCAGTAGACACCAGACATGCTTTTGCTGGTAAGCCTCCACACTCTGATCACTAGCTTCCATCACTGCTGGTTAAACAGCAAGCAGCGAGACAAATCAAGGATAGACAGTAACGGGTGATGGAGATTTAGCCGCTGTGACCTTGAGACTTGCAAATGAGCTATCCTAAACTGTCAGGAAAAGTACTTCTGCCTCATGGGGAAAGGATATAGATGGCATTGTTTTATGTCTCTTGATAACTTGCCAATGAGTTTTATTAACACTAGGCTCACAACGAGGTCAATCAATCAATCAATTTCCGTATTTGCCGCATATTTACAAGAAATGCCTTAAAGCACTTTCCAAAAATACAAATGTCCCTATGAAATTTTTAAATAAACAAGAGGGGTGGAGAGGGAGGAATCAATACAATTTTTATATATCTATTGGTATTTCATATTGTATATTATCTGTAACTGGATAGTCAGATTTTATACAATATCTTATATATAACCTTATAAAAAACGTACAGTTGTGATGCAGTCCTCTACTTGCCCTTTCTTTTCCATCTGCTAAAAAGTCATTGTGTAAATGCTGGACTGCACAAATCACACTTCCTCCTGGCTGGAGAAAGCAGTGGAGCTCTTTCTTCTCAAACCTCCTGATAACGATACAGTGAAACAGCTATTAAGTGTTTAAAAATGCAAGTCAAATGGACAAACTGAGGCGTCAGACTAATATGCAGTAGAAACCTTTAGATTCACATTATCTGTAGAGTGGTACTATGATGGGCCTTTAACCAAGGCAACAGTATTTGGGGAAATCAGCCAACTGGGACTTGCAATAATTTAGATTCTTAAAAAATAGTGAACTGTCATACAGGAGTGAAACAAGAAACCAAAGGAAGAGCGCTGGATTCAGACACAGTATGGCTCTGTTTCTTGTGAGGTCTTGGTAATATCTATCATTGTGCATATCCGGATTTCTGAAAGAGGCAGGAGATGATAATTGAGCCATATGTAATAGTAACAGGGAGTTGAATAATAAATTCTGTGCTCAGTCAAGCATTGCTTAGTTTCTGTCAGAGTTTCATTTCCAGCAATTGCTAGACAGTCAAGATTGAACTCCAGACAAGCAGAGGTAGAACCCAGATTGCATCAAGAATTAGGTATTAGTCACGAGAATTACAGCGTGGTCTATTATTAGAGCATCAGAAAATAGCCCCATGAAGTAAGGGAGAGGCTGAAAAGCATAGAAACAAGACCTGAGGGGGATCTCACCATGTCAAAATTAGAGGAAAATTAGCAATCTTCCCTTGTGGCAAATCAATTTTTAGGGACATGGCTTAGTGGTGGACTTGGCAGTGTTAGGTTTACGGTTGGACTCGATGCTCTTAAAGGTCTTTTCCAGTCTAAATGATTCTATGATTTTATTCTATGAAATGCTGCCTCACAAATAGGAAGGATGTTCTATATCCAGATGTCTCTGGATTGCCTGCCTCCTTCTGAGGCCCTGAGCTTCCCCCTCTCCAAGTGGGTGGGCTGTGGTTAGTTCCCTACCCCTGGGGCGAGCTGGCGGCCTCAGCTCCCTTTGCTTGGGAGTATTTCCTTGGCCTGCCTGTGCCCTTGGTCCTGCCTGACCAGGTGCCCTGTTGATTTGGGGCCAGATCCTGACCCCTGGACTTGACTTTCTAGCTTGACCTTGGAGCTGCCCTGTCACTACGGGCTGGCTTGGTGGTCTGGGCTCTCTGCAGACCCTGGTTACAACTTCTGGATGATAGCTAGCCGGGCTGGAGTCCCAGGTCTGTCGTCCTGGTGCTGTTGGCCTCAGAGGATGTGTGGTTCACTGCGTGTGCAGGGTCTTCCAGCACAGTGCCATGTACAGCGGTGGCAATACATCAGGACATATTGGACTCGCTGCAAAATCACCAGCTCTGCCAACAGTTGTACTTGCCCAGCTCGGCACAGGTGGCCTCCAGAGCTCCTTCCCAATTTATCGCACTCATGGTCTGTACCTCTTCAAAACTCACTTCCACTTCCAACGTGAAACGTTTTGGTGGGGTGTAGTTCAGGTCTGCAGCATCAGTGTGAAGTTCCTTGGTCTTCGAGGCTGGATAGAAAACCTTAACTTTGAGTGAAGCAGTCTTTGAGTGTTTAGTCACAAACTTGAGTGTTACCAGGCAGGAGATTCCAAAACTAAAGTTTGACCCGGCACAGTGAACTTCTATGGTGTACCGTTGTAATTTGGAAGAGTGCACTCAGTTATGAAGTTGAGTGTTTGTGTTTTGGGGTGTTGGTTTTGTTTTGTTAAAGTAGAAACGGCTATAAAAATATGGTCCTTTCTTACTTATAGGGACTTGCAAATTGATTTTTGACAACTTTTGCCTTGCAATGAACCAGGAGTAGGTCAGGAGTTTACAGGTCAAGATTAACAGGCAGTCCAATATGGATGCTGTTGTAGAGGGTATCTGCTATGGACCTCCTGATCAGAAAGAAGTTAATAGATGAGGCCTTCGAACAACTGAAAGAAGCCTCGCATTCGTAGGCCCTTGTCCTCGTGGGGGACCCACCCTGATATCTGGTGGAAGGGTAATACAGCAGGGCACAAGCAATCCAAGAGGTTTCTGGAGTGCGCTGCTGACCACCTCCTGGCACAGGTAATCAAGGAGCCAGTAGGGAAAGGTGATTTTCTGGATCTGATACTTACAGACAAGAACAAACTTGTCTGGGACCTAAGTTAAAGGCAACCTTGACTGCAGTAACTATGAGATGGTGGAGTTCAGGACCCTGAGAGGAGGGAGCAGGGCAAAAAGTAGCCCTGGATTTCTGGGTAGCAGACTTCAATCTCTTAAGAGACCTGCTTGGAAGAATCCCATGGGACATGGCCCTGGAGAGACAAGGGGTCCAGGAGAGCTGGGTAATTCTCAAGGATCGCCTCTTCCACGCTTGGGAAAGGATCATCCTGAAAAGTCAGAAAATGAGCAAAGGGCAGCAGGAGGCCTGCGTAGATGAGTAAGAAGCTCCTAACTGAGCTTGGACATAAAAAGGAAGTGTACAGAGGTGGAACCAGAGGCAGGTTACCCAGAAGGAGCATAGAGGTGTGCTCTCTTGATGACACAGCTACAGGATTAGGAAAGCCAAGGCCAGCCTGCAGTTGAATCTGGCAAGGGATGTGAAGGGCAACAAGAAAGACTACTAAATGTACGCAAACAGCAAAAGGAAGACTTGGTAAAACATGGACCTGCTGCCGAATGGGGCAGGGGAACTGGTGATAAATGACATGGAAAAGGCTGTGGTACTAAACGTTTTGTTTGCCTCAGACTTGACCAGTAAAATTAGCCTTTGGGAATCCCAGGCCTCTGAGATCAGAGGGAAAGTCTGGAACAAGGAGGACTTACCCTCAGTGAAGGAAGACCACAGTAGGGAGCACTTAAACACACTGGACGTGCACCTGTGAGACCTGATGTTTTGCACCCATGAGTGCTGAGGGAGCTAGCTGATGTCATTGCGAGGCCACTCTTGATTATCTTTGAGTATGTCGAATGGTCATTATGACTGGGAGAGGCTCCTGAAGACTGAAAAATAAAGTATCACTCCTACATTCAAGAAAGGTGGGCAGGAAATCTGAGGAACTGCAGGCTGGTCAGCCACACCTCATTCCCTGGGAAGATGATGGAGAAAATCTTCCTGGAAGGTATTTCCAAACACATGAAGGACAAGAAGGTCGTTGGGAGTTGTCAGCATGGATTTACAAAGATGAAATCATGCTTGAGCAACCATATTGCCTTCTACGCTGAGATGACTATCTTGGTGGACAAGGGAAAAGCAGCAAATGGTTGGTTGTTTTTGGTTTTGGTTTTGTTTTTTTTTTACTGTGAGTGTAGTCAAACACTGGTACAGGTTGCCCAGAGGGGTTGTGGAGTCTCCAGCCTTTGAGATACTCAAAACCCAACTGGACATGGTCTCAGGCAACCTGCTGTAGCTGCCCCTGCTTGAGCTTGGAGGTTGGACTAGATGATCTCAAGAGGTCTCTTTCAACCTAAACAATTCTGTGTGAATTTATACACCCTACGTAGATTTTGTGACTGAAGAACCTCTCAATCTATATTGCACCAGTCAGCAGCAACAATGAATTAAATAAAAAAAAGACATTTTCTAAAGCTATGATACAAATTGCATTGAAGTCATTAAAAAGTCCCATTGATTTCAAAGGGCTTTGGCTTAGTTCCAATATTCCTTATTTAAATAACTATCTAAATGGCCTGATTTTCATGAATATAGGGAATACAGCTGCTCCAGAGGGCTTCACTTGGCTTTGATCAGGCTCTAATTAGCAGCACTTGTTTAAAATGTTTCTAAAAAGTTTGAAAATCTGATTTTTTTTTTTTTTTTTTTTTTCTCCTCACAGTCAACAAACTCCGTAATTCCTGGAGGGGTATGGTTTAAAATTTCCCCAGAGCTCAACCTTTTATATAAAATAACTTTAGACAAAATATTATTGTAAAATATCACTTTGAGTATGAAAAATCAGCAGCATGGTAGAGAGACTGTTCCGTAATCACAGAAACAGGCCAAGGGGTTTGGTGTCTCAGGCTTGTAAGGGCAAAATTCCGGGGCAAAGAGTGTTGGAGGGTGTCATCCAACAAACATGTACCATGTCAGAAATCAGAGATGGGAATGACTGGAGATTGGGAAAGAAGCATTGGATCTTCCTTTCCTACAAGTGGCAGCTGTGTGGGAGACAGTAACTCCAGTGATGGATGTTTTTGCCTTCTGCTTTGTCAGTAGGTGCAGGATGTGTGAATTATGATGTTTCTGAAAAAGACTGGTAATATAATATCCTAAGCTGACTAGAGATCTGAGATTTGTTATTGAAAAACTCAAATGGGAATGCTGAAACTGTTTTCTGAACACTGGAAAGCTGAGATGCCAGAGGGAAAGTGGTAACGGTGCCATTCTAGTGAAATGTTCATCAGCTATTGTCATACTTTATTAAAATCAATGAACTAAATACCCTTAACAATTATGCTAGTTATTAACAGCTTATGAACATGTAAATCTCATTCTTAAAGAAGTTCACCTGGGCAGTGTTTCCTATTCTGCTACCAAAATGTGTGTAACTTCTGTATAAATTATTTTGCCTGTTCTACCACTGAAATTATCCATTGGTTAAATGACTATAATAAAGAACAGGCCTTTAGCTCACAGGGTTATATTGTTATTAGCCATACTGTAGTTCCTACTAAGAGCTCAACATTTTACTTACGTAAGTACAAGTTGGTTTTGTTTTTTTTTTTTAAAATACTTTATAGGCCTATACTCTTTTTCAAATTATTACCACATCTTAAGGTTGATGTAGCCAGAACACCATCTGTGGTGTAGATTTCTTCTTTGGAAGCATTGGTAAGCATGGCTTCATCTATATTTCTTCTCTATCTGCTGTAAAAAAAAGAAAAAAAGCTCTGATTGATGCATATGACCGTGGGGAAAGACAAAGGGGAAATATCTGGCCTGGTTAAGTGCAAACTAGAAATATCAAACCAGACAGCTAGCTAAGCAGACAGGCAGATAAAAAAAGATAGACATGACCACAGCAATACACTGAGAATTATACTTAGCTCAATTGAGGAAAGGCACTGAAGAAGTAATGTCCCTCTTGAAGATACCTGAATGTGTAAGAAGTAGCATGAAGTAAAGGACAGAAAGGTACACCAGCCCGCTGTCACCTGTTTTACTCTCCCAGTGAAAATTCAGGGTATAAAGATAACCTTAAAATAAATACTTGTGTTTTTCTGCTGTAGTAACAGTGGAAGTAGTAACAAGTGCCGGAAGAGGAAAAGGTTGGTTCTTTAAATGGTCAAGCCAGACTCTGGCTGGGACCAGAAGGGACCAGCCAGAAGGGTTGTGAGCGACAGTGAATGCTGCTTCTTCCCCAGAGACCACTGTCGCTACAGAGCCGTGCCATTAGCCCACAGCGAATAACTCGCCTGCAACCCACCCTGAACCCATGCGCAGCAGCACGTTGAAACTCAGTGTAGTTTGTTGGCATAGTTTGAGAAAGAACTTCTGAACCTCCTCAAGTGAAAGCATGTTATTCTCTGAAACAATTTGTTGTTCTTGAATGAAAAAGACAAAATTCCAGCATTCATCATTTCCACCATTGTAAACTCCAGCGAAGCTATAGATGTTTCAAATTTACATGAATGTAAAAGAGGGAAAGATTCAGACCATGAACCTTGCTTTTTTGGCTCACAGACTTTAAGCTTGTTAAGAAGGCGCAGATGCAATGACTGATAAAACTGAAGCCTACGCTTTCTTGCTTTGCTGTGCAGGAGAGGAAGTGGTTTTTCATCTAAAATGCGATACCACAGAGAACTAACTTTTTCCATGTCTGAGTTACACAGTGTTTTTTGTAGCTAGATTCTTGGCACCCATCAAAAAATGACTAATAAAAAGACTGCACTTGAAGAGGTACGTGCAGGATCCAGCTACTAAAATTAAGTCACCTTCATCTTGGTGTGGGCATTCCTTATCAGAGTGCTTCCGCGTTTCTTCATGTGAAGTGTTATTCATCCTTTCTACCTGGCTTTTAACTGCTGATGCGGTGCAGTAGCAAGACACTACTACGCTAAGGCAGCTGTCAGTACCTTTAGCTGCAATGAAGACCGGAATCCATGGGGTACCTGTCTGCTGCTGTAAATGTCCATACTCAATTGCCCCTTTTCACCCCAGTGGAAGGGTTGGTTGTAACTGCTGGCCTTTCTTTTTGGGAGCAATTGGGAAGTCTTGTGGGGTGAAGCTCTTGGATTTAAGGAGAACACAGATGCTGTGCCAGATGTTTTTGCTATGGTCCTGTACCTGAAGATACTAGTTGCCCTGGTTTCGGCTGGGATAGTTAATTGCCTTCCTAGTAGCCGGTATAGTGTTGTGTTTTGGATTTAGTATGAGAATAATGTTGATAACACGACAGCAGTGTACAGAGGAAAGTTTCTCAGGGTAGATGGACTCTGAGATGTGGGCAAAGGCCTTCTTTCTGCCCTTTGGCTTCAGGAAAGGGTTGGGGGGTGCATGCGATTTGGGGATGGAACCATAGAGCAGGGATTGCTGGGGGCTTTCTCATAGCACCCAGAACCAGTGTATTTCACCTTTACTGCTTATAGCAATCCCCAGCTGCCGTGTGTTCTTGCTTCTGATCCCCTTTGAGTGATGTCTTCTTGCTACATACTGTGATGAACTGGAGAAATTGTGCTCTCTTTAGCTTCTGGTCTGGCATAACCACTTAGAGGGACTGTGGCTAAAGTGTGGGGCAGAAACGCTCTGCAGGTGCCCCATGAGCCTGGCTGGAGCATGCTAAAGCTGCCTTCTGGTCTATGTGATTGGCTTGCTTTCGCATACAAACTAGGCTGTTGAGAGGGGGAAGGAGAGAAAATCCCACATACCTGGGCCCATTCTAGCATGGAGGTGGGTCCTGCAAGCTTTCAAGTCCCACAGTTTAGTTGAGGGGAGCTAATATTTAAGGCTTTCATTTAGTTTTATTTAGTTACCGAAGACCTATTAGGTCTGATTTTAATTGCAGCAAGGCCTCATTGCACTAATCTGAAGGGGTAAAGGTGCCTCTTAATGGTGTAAATTAGTTAGTTTCAATTTTAAAGCACTGCTTTAATTCATTCTTCAGTGTTGAAGAGTGAAGAATAATTGCATTGGCTTCTTGTTATCACTGCTTGATGTATTCAGACCATCTATATGCATGCTGGCGTATCTTGGCAGCGGCTGGAGAGCATTAGTGCGTGCAGCAGAGCTGTAGAGGTGACCTGAGGTTTCCAGAGGGTACCAGACTTAAGGTTTTGTCTCTGAACATCATTTAAATTATCTTTTAATTGATGTTTTAAAAGCAAAAGTTTTGAAAGATGCAAATGGAAACTTTCTAAAAGCTAAAATCCCCTGAAGCCCCACACACCATTTTTCAGGATGCCTAGATAGTTTCATGCTCTTACACCAGCCTGCTGAAACAAAGCATTGCAAGACCTCTCTCCCAGCTTACAGGGGTCTGGTGATCAAAGATTCCTGATGAAAGGTGCTTTATAAATGCACCTTTTTTACACAGAAAGAATACAGTCTGCTAGGACTCTGTGTGTTTGTATATATATATAGATCTATCTTATTCCCATGGCCTGGCTCCCCATCTAGGAAGTAACAAAAAAATGATTTTTCCTCTGTGACACTGGGCAGGGCTGGGAGAGCAGGTAGAGTCGCACTGCCACAGCTGTCCATACAACGCAAAGAGTAAAAAACAGAGAGCTCTTTACAAAGAGCACAGAAAGCCCCTCTTCCAGGTGCAGGGTTTGTGCGTATAGGTGACTTCCCATGCTAGAGCAAGGTGAAAACGAAGGACTGCTGGTGGCTGGATTGCAGCAGTCTGGTACCTGATCTGTTCCTTAATCTGTTCCCAAACCTGCTTCAGGTTTGTCTCAGTGCTGCAGTGACACCCCCCCACCACCACCTTGTGTGCTGTTGTCTCTCTGTGTCACTAGCTGGCACTGTAGGTGGTCTGCCATATAATCCGGGGGTTCTTCCAGCTGTGTGAAAAGATGCGTGGAAGTGGCACATACGCAAGATGTGCAGCGCTGGATGAAAACAACCCAGTGGAGTAACCACTACTGGCCACAGCCTGAGTGTCTGCATCAGACCTTCATGCGTCAGAGAATGATCTTGAGGTGATGGGGAAAGGCAAAGCAGCCGGGAACGTGTTAATTGTTTGGGTGCCTTTTTCAATCTTGAGTTTCTATAATCAAGAGAGACCTAAGTGTTCCTAAATGTCTGCTGATATTTGGCTTTGAGGAGGGTCAGGGTAGTGGGATGCATAAGCTGGGGACTAGGTTTCTTTCCATTGCTCTAGGGTGAGTGTGACCAAAGACCCATGGAAAATGCATAAAGGGTGTAAAATACAGCTATTTACACGCAAGAGGTTTCTCATGAGACTTTTCTCTCTGTCTCTCAGATTTCAGCTGACTATGGTAGGAGATAAGAGTGTAGGAAAGAAGCCACCAGGCCTGGATTATCTTCTTGCAGGGAAAGAGTGAGCATAGATTTAGGAGGTAGACTACACCCTGTGCTACAGTTAACCACATCAACGTGCAAAAAGTTCCCTTGCCTTATATTAACAATGAGATCATGCTTAGCATCCTACTTGATAAAGCATGTTTCACTAAGTGTGTTTTCTGTTTCAGTCTTTACAAAGGATGCAGGGCCTTGAATATGTTGCTAGCGAAGTCCCATCCTGCTGCTGCTGTAGTCCTTGTGCCTTTTCAAATTGGGGTGGGAAGCACAGCATGGGCCTGAGTCTCCTGGGAGTGGGTCAGCTGCTGGATCGTGGGTTCTCCAAAGTCCCTTGGCTTTGGGTGCTCTGATAATTTTGCTGTTTCCTAATTTTTGTGTCCTTGATCCTAAACATAATAGTCTTTATAACATCTGGCATGTGTAATGCGCTGTACATAGGATGCAGGAATTATTTGCTTTTCTGCACTGGCGAGCAGCCTTCCCTTAGGATGGAGGGACTGTTATTTAACAGCCCATAGAAATACATACAGCAGCTGGAAAAGAAGTAAATAAGGAAACAGGAAGCAAAGCTTTTTCAAGACCTGAAGAGGCAGGACTATTATTTAACATCTAAGGGATGCTGTCTATCCTTCAGGATGCTCCCGTGGGGTCTTCGGAAACTGGGCTAGCCTTTCTGTTCATTTTAACAAAGGCTGGATGGGCTCTGACGCAGTAAGCCCCTAAGAGAGCTGACAAAATCTACCCAGGCATGTCAAGGGGGAGATCACAAAATGGCATTTTTAGCTGTAGCACCCAATTTCTTTCAAGCTGCCACCACACCTGTACAATGGAAAGAGAATCAGCCAGGCAGCTAAACTTGTACTTCCTTCTGATGTATCAATACATTTTGTTAGAAACAATCAGTCACTTATTATCCTTATACGACAGCTGCAGTTTCTCCTCTCAGCCTTGCACACTGTGCCATTATAAATAGATTGTCATATTCCTTGCAGCACTAAATTGCTTTCTGCATTCCCAGTCCCTGGGCGGCCTGATTGACTTGGGAAACCTGCCATTTTGGTAGCCCTCCAGAAAAAGTGATTACTTTTTTTTGCATCTGTTGCCAAACCTGTATAAGTATGTTACCATTAAAAAGTCAGTATTTAACCACAATTACCATAAAGGGGTATTTGATATGACAGTTGTTTCCTGCTGTGTTATATTTCTCTGTATACAAAGAGCAAATGGATGGTTTTAGTTAGAGGAGGGGGGCCTTCCTAGCGATATCTACACTGCTTTGAACACACAATGCATTCTTCTTTCTTTAACCAGTACAATGATTAAAGATTTAAAAGTGCAGCCCACAAACCCCCCCCCCAAAACCCCAACACACCAACAGAAGTATACCTGCTGTAGGGAGCCCACAAGCACAGAGAAATATTAGGGTGTATCGAATGACACCTCCTGCAAGTAAATGTTAAGTGCCTAAGGGTGATGCTGGAAGTGGAGCGATCATGTGGCTGAGGGATACTTTACTGGAAGAATAACAATATTCATAGCATTTGCTTGTCCTGTGGCCCAGTACAGAAATACATGCATGGCGGTGTGCTGGGCGCTCCAGAATTGGGGATGTGTCTCTGCATGTAACGAGATCTATTGCCGTAATGACTTGATCCAGCCTCGGTGAGTCAGTGAAAAACTCCCCACTGAGGTGAATGGGCTTTGGATCGTACCGTAACCCTTTAAAAACCTTCCGAGACACGACAATGTGCCTCATGCTTAGTCCTGCAAAATAGGGCACTTTGTGCTGCGTGGTTCTTAAAATGCGACAGACATCGCCTCATTAATAGCATCCTCGTTGGCATTGGCCCAGATCGGAGCTCCTTCAGTGGCTGTTTATACACGTGACACTGAGTGCTCGTTGATTAAAACCCAAGCACAACTTCAGAAGCGGGGACCAGTCCGTCCTGACCAGGGTCCAGACTGACGTCCCCTCCATGCTGATTCTCCCCATCTTTTTATCTAGTCCCATGAACGGTTAATTTTTTACTGCATGGTGACAGAGCTCCAAGGGGAGAGGTGAAGAGCTGTTCTTGTCTCTGTTTCCCTTCTTCACCAGCTCTCCTCCTAATCTGGACTGCATTTGGCAACTAAATGCCCCTTGAGAAGGTAGGAGATGGGCTAAGAAAGGTGCCGAATCTCCCCTTCCCAGTCAGCTGCTATAAAAATGTAGTTAATATACAAAGGCTAGGGGAGGAGGTGACATCCCTAAAGTTTAATTTGTGGGAGATGATGACTGCAGGAGCGGGCCTGCTGGACTCATCTCTCAAGGAGAGTGGGAGGTGGAGGAGACATCTAGTTTACAGCTGAGGCTTAGGGTGGGTATTATCAGGTTCCCCTGGGGCAGCTCTCATTATGCAGAGACTTTCTGATGAACCTGATAAACTTGCAGTCCAACAGGGATCTCGCGAACGAATGAACGTATGTTCCTCCGGGGCTTGGTGGCAGGTAGAGATTGTTTTGGGTCACGGCTTTAAACTTGGATGCTTCTCCTCTGCTGAAATGCTTTGCTAAAATGAAACCTAAACCCTGAGAGCTTTTTGGAATAGGTAAACGTAATTATTTCATAGTTTTGGATGAGGGCAGGATTTCTAAAGATAGACGTGTGTCTAGCATCAGGAAAGGAAGCCTTTGGTATTTTTCCCCCCAATGATTAAACAGGTAGGTTCTTGAGGGTTTTAGTGAAGATTAACCTGAATCCTGCTGAGTATTTATCTGTACCTTGAGGTATCCGAGTAATCTGAAAATACAGCCTCGGGAGATTTGCCCAGAGCCCAACAGAAAGCAGGTTTCAGATTTGATAACAGACTATGGCTTTCCTGATCTGCTGCTTGCCCCAGGAGCACCAATGGGCTTCTGCTGTGCTGCTTCTTGTCTGCTGTTGCATGAGTGGTCCTGTTTGACATCTATTTTAGTACTGGATTATAGACAACAGTCTTATACTTTGTGATTGAAGGCAGAAGAATAAGGGGCAGAAATCATTCATAGTAGATGCTTACAAAAAGGTATAGATATACAAATTCGATTGCTTTGGTATAAATATGAATATAAAGTTACTTAATAGGCTGTCTAAATACCATTTTACATCTGGCCTGTGGAGGGTTTCAGCAGGCTCGCTCTGTTTAGATTGAGCAGATACTTACTGCATACCCATCAGAACACTTACTGATTTAGCACATATAATGTGTTTCATCTAGCTAATAGGAATCTCTTTAGTTGTTCTTTTCTTCCATAGATACTTTTCCTAATGTCCGGTGCTCTTTTTTAATATGCAAGTCCTCTCTCCTGAATCCGAAGAGCAAGATTAAATGGGATGCTTACAATATCGCATATAAATAAATGGCTCTACACTATTAAAAGCAGTGGCTAGTAAGTACTGTAAAATCAGCATCTTTTTGTACTTTCAACCAGAGCACAAATGAGCTTCATGGCTTGGTGTACCATCAAATCCAGGTCTGGGATAATAGAAGCGCAGAGATCCTAGAGTTTGTTCCAAAACCAAGGAAAATAAGAGATCACAAACTATTACACATCTACTGTATTTTTCCGGCACTACCTTACTGCTGAGCTGCAGCGCCTTATCAGCACTTCCTTCTGTCATTCCCCGTTGCCAGACACCTACAAAATGCCTGCAAAGCCTTCGACATGCGGTGGGAAAGATGATGCTTGTCTCCAAGTTATGAAGATTGTTTACAATCCAAATATTTGAAGATGTTGCTAGTTATATATGGTAACCAGAACCTGTGTAACTCAATGCTTTAATTAAAAAGGTTTCTGTTGACTGAAGCATGGATGATAGCTGATTTGAAAGCTATTGCTGCAGCTAGGTTTTATCTACCTCTAAAGCCGACACCAGCAAACATGTAATTCAGAGTAAATATAAATTAAAAAAAGCTAGTTGCTGGCTGGTTACTGTGCAAATGCCATCAGCTGTTAGTAGTCTGGCATGACGGGAAGAATATCTCTGATGGTGAAAACTGTACCCTCCAAGAAAGCCTGCTTCTTGCGTTTTCTTTTATTTTGTGACTCTCGGTGGTTTTAATCTCTCCCAGGACTCTCTGTCCACAGAAAATGCCATCTTGAACAACTTTCGGTGGGCTCTTTGCAGCTTCTGACCTCCTCTGTGGTTTGACCGACATTGTTGCTAGTGGTATGGTATGGGATTTGGAGACTTGATTATTCGTGTTAGTGAGAATCAACGTGGGCAAGCAGGTACTGAAGGACTTGGGTTGGCAGTGCAAGGGAATGAGCTCGAACCTTACCATCTTTCTTGTTCCCAATGTGAGCAGAACTCTTCCCTGAGAGGGATTTTAAGAAGGCATCAGCTGCTCTGGACATGTATCCAGACCTCTGGACCTTTTGAGGTTTGCCTGCCGCTTCTTACAATCGGGAAAGAAATGCATGACTCTGTGAGGAAGGTATTTTAAGCTTATTTTATTTAATCTTCTGGGTTCTGTGGTTGTGACTCCCCTGAGGTCATATGGATATTTTTAAATGAATTCTCACTGCTTGAATAACAGGGAAATAACATCTTGCTTTTCAACTTCTGTATTCTCCAGCTTCATAACTTTGGGCACTCCTCAAGTGAAGCTGAAGTCGTCGGGCTGTTTCGAGAGTTCTTTTATATTTACATTAATGAGAAGCCTTCCCCCTCGAAGAACATTTACCATACTTCAAATGTTTATTGTTCAGCGGGGCCAGCTAACAGCTGTATTGAGCAAAGCCCCATGTGACAACCAAGTGCGTTCCTGGGTGATTATAGTATACTGCCGACGACTGTTTAATGTGTACGTTGCGGTAGTATCTGCACGGCCTGGAGCACGGCTAAGGGGGTAAAAAAAAAAAAAAGCCCTTGCAATCTGAGTATGAAATCGTTACATAGGGATATAAAAAGCAAGAAAGAGGTTGTTGCACCCCTGGTAAAATGTCTTTTGTCCCTCCTTGTGCTGAATTTATACCTGTTTTCTGACAGGAGAGTGCTCAGCCTGTGTATGGGTGTGCCTCGGCATGGGAGGCCTTGGAGCTGTTTTCCCCAGAGATGGCTCAGAGCTTTTCTCCGAACCACATTTGCATCAGAAAATGGAGTCTGTCAAAATTGAAACGTGTTCTGGGAGCACACCAGCATTCAGGGGGTGGCAGGAGGGGACGTGTGGTCGCTTTGACATCCTCGGTTTGTTCCAGTCGGTGCCAGGCTGCATTGATTTGATGAGAGGAAGGCACTCGCTTTCAACCTGCAATGCTCCTATTACTTTTCACTCTGTCTCTTTTCGTTGAAGGGAATGTTAATATTAAAATTTATCAAAGGCAACAGCTCTTTATATTGTGATATCATTGTAAAAGTGAGGTAGTTCCACGCTTCTGAATTACTTCTTTTAGAAGAATTTCTACCTAGCAGGGAAACTTAAAATTTGGACTTTTGGGGTTTATCATGACACAAACTTGGAAATACTGGAGGTGACTACAGATTCCTAGCTAACTTGAATGTGTCCTTGTGTCCACACCATTTCTTGCTGTGACCTCTGCCAGATACCAATGTCTCAAAAAATACATTTCCCGACCAAAAAACTTACGAGGTTTTTATTTAGCGGATTCATTTATAACCCTTTTTAAAATTTTTGTTGTAAGTAACGCATTGAAGCTGCCACAGAAGTTGTAGGGGCTTGCAAGAGGGAGGGGAGTGTTTCCCCTGCCCGGCACAACACGAGCCTCCCGCAGCCATCCTCGTGCCCTGGGTGCTACCAGCACCCCCGAGCAAGATCTGCACAACCCACCTGTGCCTGGGGGCCCATGCTAGGGTCCCGATTCCACTTTGGGGCTTTTAAAAAAAAAAAATAAAAAAAAATGCTGAGGTTGTTCCCTATTTTTGTGCGCCTGTTTCCCCTTCTCGCTCTCCCCCCACGCGCAAGCAGAGAGGTACAACGGCTGTGTATGACCCCGGGGGATATACAGCCTCACCTCGGTGCTTTTTCGTACGGGACTGCTCCCACGGCAGGGCGAGGCTGGACAAGCGTAGGGACTCAGCTGTGATCCCACAGCGGGCAGCAGAGGAGCATCAGCTGGGGTGGAGGAAGGTACGGTTTGTCTCCTCGTTTCTTCCTCATTAACTGCCGCTGCTATGGTAAAGACGAAGGCATTGGAGCAGACCGGTTCTCAGCTTTCCTAATAACAGAAATGTTTAAAATCATCCATGCCGTTTAGATTGCTGCCCTTCCATGAGCTGCTGTCTTACTAATGGCATCCAACAGGCGCACAGGGAAGAACGAATTACCGCAACTTGTTAATAAAAATAGTTTTAGCGCTTGGGATTGTTTCAAACATGTTCCGTTCAGGTAGATTTTTGTGCTAAGAACAATGTTTCTTCCTTACCCCAGAATCTCCTAAAACAAAAGAAAGGGCTACGTAGCTATCGATTGTCTTTTAGCAGTTCCTGAATAAAGAGGGAAATCGTATTCAGGCAGGCCTTTTGAATCGATTCGGAAATCTCATCTGGACTTGTCTTGTGTGAGAGCCCTCCGCTTCAGTAGCCCTCTGCGGCATGCAAGCTGGCTGTTCTCAGCTAGACAAATAATAATCTCAAACGTGGATTAAACTGACAATTGGTTTCTTAAAAAAAGGCTTTTATAAATGGCTGCATGCGAACAAACGTTTCCAGCAAGTTCACAGAACGTTACAGGAAAATTGGATCTGAAATTAGCTCCTTCTGATTAACTTTCATGCAGCGGGCTATCGCAGTGCCACCTAGATTCTTCCTGTTAATAAGGCTTATTTAAGGCACAGAATAATGATAGTCTTGCAAAATGCCTGCTTTTGCAAGATTTTCAGTATAATTTTGATGACTCAAAATGATCAGATATGATTCCTTTGAATTAAGTGTGGTCAGTAACTGCTACCCTATCTTTGCAGGGTATTAAAGATTTTAAACATTTTCATGGTAATATTTTTGTCAGGAAATGGGAAATGAGGCTTTGCAGGCTGTCACGCTGTGCAGAAATTTGGTGCAGGTTTTGGTTTCCTTTTTTTCTGATGCTATTTTCTACAAAACAAAATACTCCTTAAAAGAATATTTTAGTTCATTTAAAATTAAAAAAGGTTTCCATTTGGAGAGAATAATTTCTCCAAACCCTAGATTACACCATGCCTAATCAACTCAAAGAACTGGTTTTGTCTGGAAGCAGTTACCTCAAGGCAGGTTCTTTGGGACTCGTTTTCACCAGATGGAGAAACTGGGAACCGAGCTGTTAACCATGGTGCAGCCCAGCTGCCTGAACCCAAGGGGAATAAAAAATTTTACTTTTTGTGTACAGCTCTTCATCTCTTTCTGCTAGTACCTTGCTAAGAAAGGTCTCTGGACTTTTACTCGCTACCTTGATTTAAGCGGAGGTCTGCTGGGTGCCTCTCTGCTTTTTTTTTTTTTTTTTTTTTCCTTTTTTTACCTGAAGTGGTGACTTTGCAGAACATCTTCTCTGGGACAGTGGGAAGTGAGGTACAATTTTCCCCTGAATTGCTTTCCTTTCCTGTTACTATCTAGGCTTAATTAGCCCAGAAAGGATCAAGGGAATGGCCGTTTATGTTTCCCGGTCGGGCAGGATGCAGCCCGTAACAGCAGGGAGGTGGTTGCCCCTGTAACTGATGTTTCTGATGCAGAGCAGGGAGACAAGACATGGAAATGGCTGTGAGCTGAAAATTAATCTATGAGCCTGTGGAAAGTTTGGAAGAAAGATTTCAGGCCCTTTGCCGACTGTGAGATGGTTTAGATAGGAACGAATCCATCAGGCCTTGGGCTGAGTGAGAAAATGCTGTTATTTGGAGAAAATCCTTCATGGCAATGGAGCCACGAGACTCTCGACCCCGGGGAAGGGAGCAGGGACGCTCTGTGGGTGCCTGAGGTCCGTCAGGATGCCCCAGCGCATCCTCCCCGAGGCTGCTGCAGGGGAGGCACAGCTGCAGCGGAGTCTCAGCTCTGCGCTGGACCTTGCCCCATGGGTACTGTCGCCTGCATTTATTTTCTGTCTGTAATATTTAGGGGCAAGTGTGGCGTGCCGATGGGAAGCGCCTGGAAATGAGCTGGCTGAATCTGCTTGGACCTGCGATATATTTCAACTCTGACCTTTGATATCTCTTGCTGCCGCTGTCTCGTGTCTTCCTTTATCACAGACTTCCAGTCTCATGTCATTTTTAAGACATGGGCTGTGGGCCTTAGGCAAATATTCACTGGAGATTAGGAGGGGACTTTAATGAACGCAGCGCAGCAGAAGCACTTGCACGATAGTGGCTTTTGAAAAACCTTTCCCAGGGCAGTTGCAGCAAATCTGGGGCACGCCCTCATTTCATTCACTTGAGATGCCAGCTGCAAGGCATGTTGTTCCATGTGAATTTTCTTTTGCATTTCACCCGCTCAAAATGTCCGCTCTGCGGCTGCTGGGGGCTTGAAATGAATTTGGGAACGCATCCAGAAAATGGTGGGTGGGTGTGTTTCGGGGGGTAAAGGCTAGTGGATGAAAATCCCTGTCAAACGAGGGGATACGAAGAAAAGACAATCCCAGCGCATACCCCAGCCACAGTCAGGGCAGAGGAAGGGAGAGCGGGTTCATTTCCACAGGGTACATCAAGATGCTGACCCAGATTCGTGATGCCGCGGTGGTGGGTTTTACGCAGCGCTGACTGCGCATGTAGCGACTCAGCAGGAAACAGCTTGTACAGCACGCATGTTTCATCCCATCCCTTCCAGCGTCGTGAATTGGACTACTTGGAATTCCCAGCAGCTTGATGGCTGGATTGGGAATTGCTTCCCACCTGCCACCCTCTTCCCCTCTATAATTACTAAAACTCTGTAAAGAAGCTGAGGGGTGGGGTCTGGCTTGAAGGTCAGCTGTGTCTTTGAGGCAAGCCCTGCTGTGAGCGGGTGGTTGCACCATGTAAGCCCCAGAGATCCCACCTGAATCACCAAAATCAGTGGGGTTGTAGCAGTGTGACAGCGGTATCAGAGTCGGGCCCCCAGGGACGTATGCACTAGTGCAGAGCTGGCTGCAGGTGTGTCCGACTGCCCATCAACTGCTTCGTTCAGAGTTTATCCCTTTTACCTGCATCCTAATTAGTTGCTAAATGACCAATAAATGATCGCTGCTTAATCTTAGTGTTTCCTCACCATCAGTCATGTAAAACTGTCAGTATCATTTTATGCTTCGTACAGTTCTGTTAAAGGAAATTGTGCTATTCAGGGACCCACATGATGCAGAATTTGGTCTGACCTAGAGCTTATTTAATAAAAGCTTTGTCTGTCAAGTTTTAGCTTCCTTTTTCTGCTCAAGTTACAGGACCACAACCTCCTCTCGTATTCACTTACCTTCGGAGATCCAAGCTCAGGCTGTAGGAAGCACCAGAGAAAAGAGGAAGGCTGGACTTGCTGCTAAAGCAAGTCTAAAGTCTAACTCAGGCCTGCTGAGACCCGTTTCCACTGTCACGGACTTACGCTTTCCATTTTTGTCCCCTTTTCTTCCTCTAGAAAGTGGGATTGATTGTACTGACCTATCTTATCAACGTATTCCATAGCTCAAGGAGCTGAGGCTTAGAAAGAGCTTGGAGAGCGGCAGACAAAGTACAAAATGTGGCAGCATTGTGTAGTCCTCGAGGAGACTGCATTCGCTCCATCACACAGCAAGGCCCCCGGGAAGGTCATGGCAATTGGGGTTCTTGCTCAGCCCTCCTCCCCAGAATTTGGAGGGAGACTCTCAGCCTGACCTCAGCGGTTTGCAAGCCCTTTGTGGGTCTGTGGGTGTGACTGCCCGCGGCTGCGGGCAGCAGTTGTTGGGATATTTCAGGTTTTTTCAGTTTCCATTTCTGATGAGGTAGCAAGAGAAGAGCAGGTGGTGTGTCTCCTTGCAGTGGACCACAGAAATGTCACTGCTTCTCCAGTTTTGGCAAACGAGTCACCACCAGTGTTGTCCTAGGTGAAAATTGCTTCTCCTTATGTCCCAGTAGGAGCTGCGATGGAAAGCTTCCTGCGGATCCACTTCTGTAGCGACTTGGCCAAGGAGGAGTCGGGTCCCTTACGAGGGGCAGGTTCAGGCTGGCAGCGGGGACCTGGTTTTTGGCACCACGCTGGGCCACCCCCCTCCATGCATGAGATCACATCGCTTTAACCCTTTGTGAGGGGAGAAGGCAGCTCTTCTTGCTGCCGAAGGCCAACACATTAGTGGTGCATGGTGCCAGCCACGTGTCTGCCCTCAGACATGCTCGTCGTGGCTGCCAGCATTGATTTCATTGAAGGGAAGCCCTCAGTTTATTGGGCCAAGCTCTTTTTTGTGCCAAGATCTGCTTGGCACAGGGGAGAGGGGCATTTGTCAGGGACTGCAGCTATCCCTGCGGTTTGCTGGTAGTTTTTAAAGCTGCTGCAGTCTGTGAATGGCCGTGGCATTCATCATGGTGGCTGCAGCTACCAGGTCACCCAGGAGGAACTTGGTCACCTGGAGGGCTGCTGGGCTGCTCCTTCCAGCCAGCCCAGTGGGTTGAGGGAATGACCCTGCCAGCACTGTGCTGGTTAAGGCCACCTCTCTATAGCGGAGCACTTAGCATGGTCCCTGTGGTCGATATACATCCTCCCCTTTGCCTGGCTTGGGCTGCAGGAGGGCTGGGAGCGTGGGGAAGAGCTGGGTCTGATACATGTGATTCTCTTGCTTGCTGCCTCTTCAGTCTGATCTTCCTCCTGCCCCGGCAGGACAATAAATGCCGACTGAGGCATGTCTAATTCTTCCCTGTCTTCCTCAGTCTGTACCTCTTTCCTTATCTGAGTGGCCAAAAATAACCGCTGCCTCCTCTCCTCTCCAAACATTGTTCATGCAAGACTGGCCTCGTGGTACCCGCGTAGGAGAGTGAAGCATGCAGCTTGGGGTTTGTCCGTAGACAAAAGGGATGGAACTGCAATGAGCGGGGGATTTCCAGAGGCAGGGTTCATCTGCCGCTACTGGGGATTTTCCAAGAAGGATGATCCAAAGTGGAAGCCTTGTGTGAAGCTTATAGCATCTATTTGGTGAGGTTGCATTGCATAGCCCATGTGTCACAAGGCACTGCAGGAAAAAGTTAGTGTTTTGGATTCAGCAGTTTTTTCTTTTTTTCTCTTCTGTGATAGATTTCTTCCTTTAATTGCCCTCGTATTTTGATGTGCTTTCTTGTGATTGCTAGATGCTGGCGTGAATGAAGTGCTGGTGTAGAAACGTCCTGTGTGAAAACAGAGACCTCGATATGGATAAGTAGAAAGGGGACAGATCCTCACCAGAAGATAAATGGGTGCAGAGCCTCTGCCTACAAATGCAGCCATCCCTGTTTATGCCACTTTAAAGACCTCTCTTGGAGAAAGTCAGCTGAGCTAGGGAGCTAACGTACTTGCTAGGGAAAGTATGATGTGAGATGCATCCGTGTGTCCCTGCCACCTCTCACTTGCTTTCTTGCCTAACTGGGCTGTTCTCTGGGGTGCAGGACGTCTGATGGACTCAGAGGTTGTTCCCCTCCATAGGTGAACCTTCCCCGAGGCGACTGTTCAGACCAGGGCGGCTCAGGCACAGGGTGTCCCATGACTGTGGGTGCACTGGGAAGGTGTTGCAGGAGAGGCAGGGGTTTTACTCCAGCCAGGCCTCTGAATAGAAGGGGGATGATGTGGCAAGAGCCTGCATGATGAAAGCACCGCACATCTCTCGCACGTCTGGTGCGTGAGGTATGAGGAAGCACGTGGAAAATTATTGAGCTTTGTAGACAGCTTTATTCATATTTCCTAGATAAGGGTGGACTGTGGCAGTGGGTGCAGGTAAATCTCACTCCTCCGGCTGACTGGGAGCCCTCGTCACACTTTCTGATTCACGTTAGCTGTAGCTGAAAGCTTAGGTGGGACAGAGGTGCCACACGGACCTTGTGCTGGGTCTCTGCGCGACGGGGAGCTCTGTGAGTCTGAAAAGTCCGCGTTGGCAAGCTACATGTGGGAGGTGGAGGGAGATCTGGAGGAGTATGTGAAATGAGTATTTGTCCATTTTGAGCTTTAAGCACTCAAGGAAACTTTGCAATTAAAAAAAGAACAAAAAACTCAGCCCTCTACCCCATTGGTTTCTGTGCATCCATGCGTGTGTATCTGTATATAAGGAGTTATTTTAGAAGGCTGTTCAGTCATCCCCCGTCCTCCATCTCTCATTCGTTCAGCAGGGCACTGCTTCTCCTGGCGTACCGGTAAGTGGGAGAATGGTAATGCAGGCCACACCTTAGGGCTAACAAAAGCGTCACTTGAAAGTCAGGGTTATAGCCAGGCTTTTGACGTAGCGATCTCCCAGCATGACACTTAGTAAAATTATAAATAGCTGGGGAGGGGGAAACCCTTCCCTGGGGTCAGGGTCACCCAGCAAGTATCAGCACCCTGAGAGTAACAGGAGAGTTGAGCAATATCAGAGCTGCTTCTCTGAGGCAACAAAATGTTAAACGTTTGGTCCATCAGAAATGCTCAAGGCATGTGCTTATGTGGAGCAAAGCCTTCAATCAGTAGCTTGTTACTACTAAGTCTGGTAGTAAGGGCAAAATATCTGCCCTTCTTTGGGATTAATAAAGGGATTTCTTTATAGCTTCCACTATCCCTTTGTAATTAAGGGCATGAGCCTCAAGTGGCATAAAAAGGCAAAACTCCCTTGGTGTCATTGGAGCTATTCTGACCAACGTGACAAAGGGCATTGGCCTCATTGTTAGTGTTGGCCTTGGTTACTCAGTTTTTCAGATTTCCACTCAGAATTATTCATACCAGTTTTTCAAATGGGATATGTGTGGTGACTAAGCTGGGTTGAATGAGTCTAACATAGTTCATTATATCTTATGCTAACACGAGTTGTTATTTTTAATGTACTGATTTATGAAAAGTATATGTATTGGGGGAGGATGAGTATTTTACTATATACAGAGATTTCTCCTTGTAATATCACATCAGCTTTCAGGCAGCTGATGACGCTTGCTATTTTGCATGCAGCTATATAGAATTGGATTTAATGCTCCACGGGGCTACGCAGAAAGATACGCCAAGGAAACTGGGAGGCAAAAAGGCTTTTAAATGCACTGTAATATTTAGCTCACGATGTCTGTGCAGAAAGGAGCAGTCTGAGACATTTGGCAACACTTGCCCACAGCTGTCCCAAGAAATACTGTCCCTGGTCTTCGTACGGTACGGTGGGTGTGGAGTACTGTATTACTGATGGGCTGTCGTGCTCCTCTGACTCTGCAGGACCTGGAATACTAGTGCTTGGCTTACACCCTCAGTGGTAACAGCTCTCTGGTATCCCTTCCACTCTGAGAACCTGCAAGCCTGGAAAAAGGTCCACTGGCATAGAAAAAGTATATGAATCCTTTTTTTTTATTGCCAACAAAGAGGTATCTTCAGAGGAAAACAAAAATAAACTGGCTGACTTGGTCAAGTAGATCTCAGGTGAAAAGTTGAGAGACCCATACACCCTGCCTGTGAGTTTATATTTATGCATAGTGTGCGGTCAGATCCTTTCTGTAAGCGAGCGGGCTCAAGGGGTTATGGAGCTGCGGTACTGCACCACCAGGAAGGTGTTTTGCAGCCCAAAGAGGCTGGTTCTTGAAACCTCGCGAGTCCCAGGGTGGACTGCAGCATCTGTAGGGTATGGCCACGTTTTGTAGCACATCCACCCGACGGCTGTTGAACTGTGGCACTGTGAAACCCTTGGGTACGTGTTGTGCCCTCTACTGGTAGTGGCATTTCGGGAAAACCTCTCCCCCACCCCACAAGGGTTACGTATAATTCTCTTGGAAAACAAAATCCTCTCTCTGCAACCTAGCAGGGTGTAAGCTGCATGCAGGCTGGAGGGTAGTTGCTGAAAGTATTCGCTCCCTTTTCTTTTTACATGCTGTGCCACCTTTCCAGTGTAATTTCCACCTCTGTGTCAGTTTTGATTTCTGAATGGTTAAAGCTCATGAATCACCTTTTGTTTCCCTTTTCCATAGCTTGATAACGAATGTTTTTCCCTTAAAGTGTTTCCTGTACTGCGAACTTCTGACCATGACTGATGAACTCCAGCTATCACCATCACAAACGACCTCAAGTTGCGCAAGGTTGTTCCTTGATGAAGATGAGTGAGGTCATCGTTGGGACCAGAATGTGACTCTTCTCCCAGGCATTTTTTTTCATTAGCAGGGGAATAAAGTCACAGAGGAGCAGGAAAGCTCCTGTAATGGGATAGAGCAAACCAAAAGATCAGGCAGTGGCTCAGTGAAACGGCCTGAGACTATCACAGTCCTTTTCACTAACTAACACATGAGTTGGGGAAGTTAGGTCACCAGATTTTTACAGTGCTTCTCACAGTGTGGGAGTATCCCAGAAAAATTAGGAGGCAGCAAATGTTGTGAGGAGTAATAACACTCTGTTTTACACTAGGCATAATTAACACGTGGAAACTGCTTTCAGAGGGAGTCTCCAGGTCAAGAGGCAAGCGGGATTAAGAGAGTGAATGAAACGCTTAGAGGGCTAATGAGACTGCTCCTAACAACGCGGTTAGAAGGAATCAAAAGCACTAACGAGTCTCGCCTTCAGGAGCATTTACCAAGGCTCGGATATCGTAGCTGTTCCTTGGTTGTCCACTGAGGGGTTCATTCAATCTTTTGCTGAATCTCTTTGCTCTTAGAGGCTCAGTATCAGAGTAGGTGGGTCACTGGGATTGCCTGCAATGCCGATTTGTTGGTATAGCATGGAGGGAATCGCCAAAAGCATTTGTGTGTGTGTGTGTGTAAATATACCTATACACACTATGTAAATTGAAACTATTTGCATAGTTTTTCAGACCTCACTAAGATTTATGGCTGAAAACTCTGAAGGCATGACATTGTCAAGGAGAAAAATTGCATTTATCACCTTTTTGCTTGCAGGCTTTATTTTATATACTGACCTCAGCAAATGTAGCAATGAAGACAGCAATATCAAGGAAAAAATCAAAACAAACCCTCCCAGCTGCTTACCCATGCATGTTCCCAATTCCTACACTGAGCTAAGTTTGAATTTTGCAAAACTTTTTCTTTAGAATGGGCTGAACAAGAAATCAGGTTAAAACAACCTCCTTCTCCCTTCCTCTCCCCGCTCCCTCCTCAAATCTGCACTGTTTAAGATCCTCACGTCAAAGTTTGCAGTTTAAACTCAAATTTCTGAGTTCTTCCCGATATCCATGTCTCTTTGGAATACCTTAGTGGAATGTGCATGTTCCCCAGCGGGCCAGGCTGCAGAACATCAACCCTGCCAGGATGACAGAATGCTTGGAAGCCCCCATCAGTCTCCTGAGCCCAAGCTGAAGTTTTATTTACATGAAGTTTGCCAGAAAAATGTTAGTCATGAATGCAATATCCATAAGATCACACAACTGTCCTCCTAAGCTTTTATTTCGTCTATTTTGAAAGGATATGTAATTTTATAATACAGTACAGTCTTTTAAGAAATGCTGTGGATGAGGGACAACTTATATTTGTAGTGACGAATGGTACAGATGAAAAGACCTGTTGTTTATTGTCTATCATGGCAGTTGCATACATCCTTCGCCTGGTGAAGCAATTCCTTACTTGTGTATTGACTGCTAATTGTGTTTGCCCTGTATTTAACACAGGACATTGCTCACTCCCGCGGCATTTACAATTAGCGCTAATCACAGGCAGTGTAGTCAGATGTAGGTGGTATCTAAATCAAAAGCCAAAGGGGTGCTGATTTTGTTAAACTTATAGGTGGGAACATCACTGTTTCCTTCACCAGGAGCAGTTTATCCCTGCCACAGGCGCCCTGCGTTATCCCAGCCCCTCGGTGGAAGGAAGGTGTGATGCGAGAGTCGGGAGGGGGCCAGTCAATGGACAGGACAAAAAAGGGGAGGCCTGCGAACTGCTGGACCCCTCTTCTCTTCTGGTCCTGATGCCCTGATGAGAGAGCAGTGGGAGGATATGGGCAGAGGAGAAGCAGTGCTCAGGCTGTGCTTGGGATTAGAAATGTGTTCCCTGGCAGGGAAAGCTTTGGTGATTCATTATCAGAGCCTCCATGGGTCTGAAACAATTTTGCTGCACATTTCTCAATCCCTGTTCTGCTCATCCTGCAGATAACTAGGTGACAGGCAAAGACTCTTTTGAGAAAAAAAGGTGTTAGAACTGAGAAACAGCATCACAGCAGCAGCTGGCAGAGCTGCTGCAGATAAGGGCTCGTGACGATTTCCATTACCCTGTTGTTTGAGTGCTTACGGTTCAGCCATTACAATTAGTTTGGAGCTAAAAACTGACATTGAGTTGCTCATCTCTAACACTGAACACACACAAGGTACGGATTTTATAGCATAGGTTCTCCATTCTTGGCAAAATTTGTAGTAAATAGATTTGCCCCCAACTGTTAGCTGCAGGTACAGACTCATGCGTGTGGTTTGCAGGTACGGGACACAGAGCCACAAGGGAAATTATCCAGGTGTGGACCTAGAGCTTGTTCTCTGTCCTCAAAATGGGCAGGCTGCCATATGGCTGAGCGTATAACACACCCCAGAGCTTCTCCGTGTATGCCGATGAGAACAGCACACAAGCGCACTGGCGTACTCAGCTGTGCCTACTGCTCCTCTTGGATGTGTGGCTGGGCTGAGTTGTGACGTTTGCGGGCCTCTGTTTGGCCACGATGCCAGAAAATTTTTTTTTAAAAGGTAACGCAAACCATAAGTTTCCATCCTTTACATTTTTATTTTTGGAACCTGTTTAGTCAATGGTCTGTGACCTTAAAAGGGTAATGAAACTCCTGTTTCCATCCCTTTCTGTCCTTCAACAGCCCCTGGGCAGTGCCGCTGCTGCTAATAGTTGCTGAATTGTGATGTAAGGCTGCCGGTGTGGGCAGGGAAGTACATCTTCAGTGATATACGGGGAAAAGTCCCTTTGGAGTGCTTATTTCTGAAGAGGTCATTCTGCACTGTAGGAAGTAAAGAAATAGAGAAGATAAATCTTCCTGAATGTGTGTTGTGCCTGTACAGACGTGGGGATCTGGTAGCCGCTGTTGTCAGCATGTATGTCTACTGCAGTGCCTCTGGAAATACCTCTTGGAAAAATTGTTCTTCCTTAGTGATTTTCTGTGGTGTTTCCAAAACACCGCGTGTGCCCGACCACTGCTTATTGGGTGGATTTTCCCTGGCCAAGCAGCGAAGCAGAATGGGGCCGGGATGTGGAGGGGAACCGGGATGCCTTACACCAGGTGAAGGGTGTAATCCCCTCTTTGGGAAGGGGAAGAGTCAAAAGGGATCAGGGAGGTGGCGAGAGAGTGTTTTCTCTCACAGGATGAGCGCAGGGATGGTAACTGCCTTTTGCTGGACCTTAATCCCATAATGGCCGTAGGCTCAGCAGACCCACCTCTGTTGCCCCACCTGAAGATCCATAATGTACTCATAGCTCCCACAGGGACTGTGTGACCATGACTTAATTAACGCTCATCAAGAAAGAATCTTTCACTTCACTATATCATCACTTTTTATTTTTACACTCCTTGGATTAAAACCATGAGTAGTTACTCGCACTGTTGACTTTGGCATCTCCTCTTGGATCTCCTGCGATAAGCAGTGGACAGGGGGGTGACTCAGAGCACTGGAGTGATCTGGGGGCAGTGTCTAATTTAGGCAGCGATGGTCGAGTGCCTCATCGGGGTGGTTTGGGTGCCTCATCTGGATGGCACGGCTGCCTAGAAAGGAAGAGGACTAAAATCTTGAATGAAAGTCCCTTGACAGGATTCAGAGCAGACCCATGTGATGACTGGAGTGACAGTGTTTGCCATAGTATTGCTGTATCTGACTTTCTTGCTGGCCAGATGGGATTAGTCATATTTGAAAATTACTTTAATCAGACTAATAGTAAATGCACTCGCTCAGCTAGGAAAAACACTTTTAATTTTTGAGGAAATCCACTTGCCTGATGCAGCACGAATGGTCGGCACAGTTCAGAAATATTTGCACAATGCTCTGTCCTGGTGTACAGGTGATTGTTTTACTTACCTTTGCTATCGAAACCTTTCTCTTCTGCTAGGTTACAGTCACTTGCACTGGCTTCCGCAGCATTTTAAGGCTGAGTCACCGTCTCATAAATAACATACAAAGTCCTGCAAGTTTACTGTACCTTTATTATTAGATCTCTGTAATTAACGGCCTTATTTTGGAGAAGAGGGAGGGGAAGCAATGCTCTGTGAGTGTGTTTATAAAAGCAAAACTGAGCAGGGCTATAGGAAGAAGTGCAGAATTTGGAAACAATGGTGAAGAACACCCAAGTGTTGCTTATGCCATCAGCCCATCTTAATGTGTTGCTGCTGATGCACGATTCATGTAGAACTGAAATTCTGATGTGTGTCCTGGAACCCTCTTACTGGTTTGATCTTGGGGCTGAGAGACATCTGCCCCAGGTTCTTCCTTCTGGGTCTGCTCCTCAGGTTTTTATGTCCTAAACAGTCTGTTTTCAAGTCACCTGGGATCTCTAAGCCACCAAGGACCCCCCTTTGGATGGGATCTTATCCCTCAGATGGTCACTCTGGCGTCTGTAGGGCCACTTCTGGAGTATGGCACCATCTGACTGGCTTGCAAAGTGCCAGGTCCTCTTTTCCTCGTCTCATGCAGATGTCACTGAGGACTGATCAACGTGCTGACGATACTCTGAGGACGTTCAAGGTCTGTTACTGTGAGCTCACTCTAAACTGTCCTTCAGTGGTGAGGAAGGAGGCCAGCCTGGGGGCTGGTGTGGTTGTTGCCATGTGGGTCGCGTGGGCAGCACTGGCTCAGCTGTGGAGGACTGGCACTACCACTGTTTTCATCTGTAGTGACTCTTCCCAGCCGGAGCTCAAAGGATGACCCATGAGTTATGGAGATCACCTGCAAAAGGCCACCATAGCGAAGTGATGGAGCAATACGGTGTTGCATGCTAATGATCCTTGTAGTAGTGACAGCCTGTCCCACACCTCCCTGAATACCACATGCACCAGTTCAGGTGCTGCTTTGAGAAAGCGAAGGGGGCTGTGATTAAAGCTTGCCCATCCAGTTCCTAGTATCTGCAGCTTGCTGCTGCACAGAGAAGCAAGGACTGAGCTGACCAAACCCACCAGCAGACACTGAAGTGAAAGCTACAGCTTCTCCTTGAGAGACTGCCATAAGCAGAGCTGCGTACCCCAAAACTGTGGCATGAACGTCTCGCTAAGAGATGTCTTTCCAGTACATTGCACCTGATGCAGGGCTGTGCTGGTTTTGGCTGGGACAGAGTTAATTTTCTTCATAGCAGCTGGTATGGGGCTGTGTTTTGGATTTGTGCTGAAAACAG
>JAVKLA010000054.1:13303727-13350166 GCA_034782735.1 Sagittarius serpentarius | reverse complement strand
TGGTGGGCAGCGTCCTCTGGGCCGCCCCGGGAGGAGGTCTCGCTTTCCGGGATGGGGCATCTCCGTGCCCCTTTATCAACGGGCCCGGCTGCAGAGCTGGATGGGGAGGCGAACCGGGGTTGCAAGCGCTCGCCCGCCTTTGGGGGTTTGGTGGAGTTCGTGAAGTTGCTGCTGGGATGTGTGTTCCAGCGAGAGCCGCAGCTGCCCCAGAAGTTGCTGGGGAAGAGGAGGCACTGCCTGGGCTTTCTTAGGCTGTTTTGCTCTTGTCTTCTTTTCTGCCGAGTGGAAAGGCGGGGGGGTGGGGGTGGGGGGGTCTGATCCTGTGTGCTGCCTCTTAGCAAATGGCAAGGCAAAGGTGGTGCAGGCCGTGACCTTGGCTGGGGCGGAGGGGACCCCTCGTTCCAGAAGCTGTGAAATGTACTGGGGAGGAGGGAAATTCTGCCTCCGGGGCTGCCGGAGAACAGCAGCCTTCCCGGGCCTGGAGCTGGGGGCTTAACTGGGGCTGCATCAGTCTCTCAGACGGGGGGCGGGGGGTGGTGGTGGTGGAAGTCCAAGGCGCACGCTTAGTTTTTGTAAAGATCTCCAGAACCTAATTTTCGTGTTCTTTCGTGGGTGTGTTTTGTTTAGCTGTATGTGTCCAAGTTTGTGTCCGTTTCAGAGAATTTATTCACAAGGTAATTTTATTTCGGCTTGCTGGAAAAGTTGCATACCACCACTGACACGTTCGGCTCCCGTGCGTTCCTCTCGGTAGCAGAGTCAGCCCAGTGGTTGCTTCCCTTGCAGTAAGCAACAGGAACAAGAGAACGTGCCTCTCTGTCATTATCAGTTGCATTCCTTGCAGCCTGGGGTTTCAGAATAGCTCAGCACCATCTGCGTGTAGACAAATGCCTCCTCCTGGGTGTAGCTGCACAGTCCAGGCTAGTTGCGTGTATTCTGCGTGCCATGTGCACACATGCAGATAGCTGAAGTATTTGCTGCAGGGTTGGAAAAGGTTTTTTAGTAACTACTGTGAGCTAGTAACTGTCAGAAGGGGTTGTTAGGTCGTTACCTGTGGATAATGGGTGTTGGCAAAGTAAGTTGCTGTATCTGTAGGCTTATGTGATTTCATGATCTGTTTTCATCACCTTTTTTCTTCTTCCTGTTCCCCCTCCCTTTTTTCTTTTGCAGGGTGATCTTGAGTTCTTCTTAACTTGCTAGTGCTCAGCCTCCTCATGCCTCCATCTCCTTTAGACGACAGGGTAGTAGTGGCACTTTCGAGGCCAGTGAGACCTCAGGATCTCAACCTCTGTTTAGACTCTAGCTGTCTTGAATCTGCCTCTTCTGCCAGTGAGAGCCACTCCAGTCTGCTCGGCACAGCTGTCGTGTCCCTAAAGACTGCTAATCTCACGTATATGCCCTCATCTAACGGCTCTGCACGCTCCCTGAGTTGTGGATGCAGCAGTGCCAGTTGCTGCACTGTGGCAACGTACGACAAGGACGCTCAGGCCCAAACTCAAGCGAGCACCAGCAGCGCTAGCGCCGGAGCCTCCACTGCCTGCCCTGCCAACCAAATGGTCAACAGCAATGAGAATGCCGGCAGCTTGAGCCCGCTGGGCGGAGTGGGCAGCCCAGTCTCAGGCACCACCAAGCAACTTGCTAGCATCAAAATCATTTACCCCAATGATCTGGCGAAGAAGATGACCAAATGCAGCAAGAGCCACCAACAGAACCAAGGGCCTGTCATCATTGACTGCAGGCCGTTCATGGAGTATAATAAGAGCCACATTCAAGGGGCTGTCCACATTAACTGTTCTGACAAGATCAGCCGGAGAAGGCTTCAGCAGGGCAAGATCACAGTCTTGGACTTGATCTCCTGCCGGGAAGGCAAGGACTCCTTCAAGAGGATCTTTTCCAAAGAAATCGTAGTTTATGATGAGAATACCAATGAGCCGAGCAGAGTAATGCCTTCCCAGCCGCTCCACATAGTGCTGGAGTCACTGAAGCGAGAAGGCAAGGAACCCCTAGTCCTAAAAGGTAATCCTCCTCTTTGCCCATGTGCGGTCTCATGGCTTGCTTTGCAGCGCGTGTGCTCTGCTGTCAGCCTTGCTGATAGCTGAAGTGTGAAAGCGCCTCTTTATCTCTAGGAAGGCCTGCCTGCCTCCAGTCACCAGTGGCAAAGCAAGTGCCTTCCATGGACAAATCATGGAGCTGGTAGCATGGAGATGCCTGCTTTTCTCTGATTGTTGTCCCTGAGTAGCAGAGGGGGTGGGAACTGGAAGGAGGAGGAAATGTGCTTCCTGGTGTCTCTCTGGGCAGACAAAGAATTTCCCCCAGTGCTTGCTCCGAGTATTTATAGCCCAAGGGGCAGAGGTCTGGGAGGGTATACTTCTCTTTTAGCTCGTCAGACTGACCTTTACTTAGCAGCCCTATTTTGGTCCATATAAAACTGAACTCATAGGTGCTGGAGGTGGACAGTGGGAGAGTAGACATGGGGAGGAAGGATGACAGAGGCTTCTTGGTCTGAGGCATTGTGTCATGGACCAGTTAGCAAAACTTGAGCAGTCAAGCCTTGTTTTGGTGGTATGGAGTCAGAATAATGGACAGAGGGAAATACTGTGTCTAAAAAGTGATCTGAAAGTGTTGTGTGTACATGTATGTATGCATACTTATATATGTATATGGTTTTTCCGTAAAAGCTCCTGTTTTAATGTGGTGTTTGTTCTATCCCTTAATGCTGTGGGGGACATGAGCCCCTCCAATTAAGGCAGCATCCAAGGACACTTCCATTTCTTCACTTTTTCCTGTAGCTCCTATTTATAACAATGCAGCCCTCTAGATTGAATCTCCTTTCCCCTGGGTGTCTATGCTGTTCAGAGGCACGGCTGGCAGAGACTGGCTGTGGCACTGAGAAGCTATGGAAGGATTTGTTGCTTAGCTCATACTGTATGTATTTAATTCACTTGATCTTTCTGTACAGCTTACTACTTCCAACCTGCACAATGTAGTAGGAGAATGGATTGGACTGATAGTTTATCCCCTTTCCTCTGCTTAGTTTCATAGCTTTGTAGGAGCTAAGGGTCCTGTGAGATACTCCTCTGTGGGTGTATCTTGTGGAAGCTTAAATCTGCACTGAACTTTCTCCTTGCTCCAAGCAAGTGTATGGTCATGCTGGGCTTGCTTTGATACTTGCTACAGGTTCCCAGTATGCTTTTACTGTGAGTCTCTCAGGTCATGATGGTGCCCTTCATCTGTAGAAGAGGGAGAGGAGGTGCTTTGCAGAGTGAGGTGACTGCTGAAGTCCTGCTTTTCTGGTGGTAGTCATTCGGTTGTACAGCCCTTGCAACTAGATACGTGGTTGTAGTCTACGGCCCTTCCTATCCTTAGAGAAGTGGGATGCTGAAGGTGTTTTTCCTCTGTGTTTCTCTGAAAACACTGAAGCTTCTGTGGACCTCAGACTGGCATTTTTTCAGTACCTGAAGTAAGATCCTGGCTGAGATGGAGCTGCCTAGCTGCAGTTGGGCAGCACCGAACTGTCAGGCCCCACGGGCAGGTTGTCGGCAGCCCCTTCTCTCACCTTCCAAAGCTGGTCGCAGCCTCTGGGCGCTGCGCTGGGCTTAACCGAGTGCTTGCAGGGTTGCTTGGGCCATTTTTTGTGTTTTTTTCCAGCTACTCAGAAATGTTAGCATCTGCCTCGAAGAGCTGCTTAGCAGAAGTCCCCTCCCCAAATTGTTCTGCCAGCAGATCTGGAAGCATGCTAGAAGACAGAGGAAGCCCAAATCCTTTGCTTTTTGGATGTAGTGATCAGCTGGGCCAGGGCAGACCTCATCTGGGGAAGTGTGCAGCGAGGAGCTCCCCCCATCACCTTAAATCCCCTTCCCCCCTTTGAAGTGGGGCTTGAGCTGGGGTCAAATGGAGTCAAGCGTAGGATAAAGCAGCATTTAGGAAGGCTGTGGATAAGTTTCTGAGCCGGAGGAGTGGTGCTGGAAGCGCTCGTTACTTGGTTTCACTTGTCAGATAGCGTTTTTTCCATCATGCTTCAGCAGTCCGGGAGCTGGCGTGAGCCCCTGGGTTCAGGCACCGAAATGAAAGCAGGGGTAGCTGGGGAGCCCTCTTTGCCTCCATTTGTTATTTCGAGCGATTTCTTTTGCTCGCTGCAATCTGGTCCTAATTTATTGCCAGCCCATCTGATCCCCCGTGTTGTGTTTGCAAACACTGGTTGCTAGCCTGGCTGTCCAAGTTTATGTCCCCCTGATCCGGTGCCACCTTCTCCATGTTTGGTGCTGCCTGTCAGCCCGCGGCCCTGTTGCCGTTTTCGTGGCGCGGTGTCGTGTTGTGGGGCGAACCCGATCGGCAAAGCCAAGGGTTGAGTTACAGCTCTGGCTTACAGTGCGCTGGGGCAGCGACGTGGCCCTGCGTGCATTTAGGTTTTAGGTGCCCGAGTCTTTTTAAACAGCAGGGAAACTCTGTGCCATTTCCAAAGGCCAGGCCGTGATCTATAGATAAATGTATGTATGAGGGACCTTATTAGGCTCAAGTTAAAAAGAGGTGGCCTAATTTATTTTTAATGTAGTGGACCAATATATAAACTAGGACTGTGACAAGAGAGCATTGGGGTTTTATGTATGCTGTGGTACGGGGGGATTTGAAGACCTCTGTTCCTCCCTTCCTATCCATGCCTCTCTTGCTGCTCCCTTTAACATGGAGCTTTTTTTTTTTGTCGTGAATGTAACATTTGCATAATGTTGATTTAAGCTGTTTAGAAGCAGATTTGATTCTTCCTTTGTTCACAAGGCACATCAGCACTTGAGACAGGCATAAACCCCCTATTTAAAAATAAATAAATAAATAATCATGCACTTCACGGTGCTGCTACACGGGCTCTAGCAGCCTGAGCTGTCAGGGCTGAAGCTGCTGCTCAGTCTGTACATGAAATAGGGAGAAGTCATGTTTCCCCCCTGCACCCACGCACCTTCATACTAGACCATGGTATTTCGTGCTTACTGAAACCTAAAGGGGCCTCCCTTTTGTGGATGCCTTTTTGTTTGTTTGTTTTTTTCTTCCTTAGCATTGGGAAGGAGAGGAGGAAAAATCAGTGATGTGAGCCCAGTGTCCCTTCTGCTTGAGGCCAGTGGCAAAGCTGTTGCTGAATTTGAGGAGGGAGAGCGTGGTGGTGTGGCCCTGGGCTGGTGGGGTTGTTCCCCTTTCCCTTATGCAAACCCGGTGGCGGCGAGGCATCTCTGCCTTCTCTGAGCACCTCCGCTTACAGCAGAAGTGGCCCGGAGTCTTGGTGGTTTGTGTGCTTGAGTTTGCTACTGGGACCTAAAAATAGGAAGTGGGAAATTCATTTGCATTCAGATGAAAAATATTATTTTACCCAGAATTAAATGTTTAGGTTTGGAGCTGAGCATCTCTTTTTCCAAGTTAAATTAAATCTACAAATGAAAGAAGAATGAAAAACTGAAGCATACGTGCCAACACGTTTCAACAGCTTTCAACACAAGAGGAGTTGCCTTTGTCTCCCTGGCTGGTGTCTAGCAGTACTGTCTTCACCCTGCCCTTCCTCCTCTGCCTTCAAGCCCCAGCAGTGGGAGCCTTGTGAACCCGCTGAAGTCTTGTGTTTAGTTTTTAAAGGCTTCTGTGTTTGACTGCAGGGAAACACCAAATTCGAAAGCAGAGGTGCAAAAGGTAATTTGGCAAATAATACCCCCCCCCCCCCCCCGCATGCTCTAAACTGATGGCTGGACTGCTGCAAGGGGGATGGGAAGGAACAGGCTGGTGGTGATAACGGCTGGTTGCTTCTCTGTTCTTGTTCCTGGTCTGAGGAGCTTATTTATGCTCTGGCTTTCAGTTTTCTCATTGCTCATCTAACAGGGTAATAAATGAAGTGACTCGCTCTCATAGCAGGGAGTATAAGACCTGCCAGCAAACCACTTCATGCTTTCTGCCACGGTCTAAGAATAGCTTCAGATCTCTTACCACACTGAAGTCGCATATCAGCAAAGTTGAAACAACTACAGAGGGACCGAGACACCTATAAAAGGAATAAGTACCTGTTTTGTGTTATCTCATGTTCATGTGAAATACTAATCAGCTGCCTTTGGAATACCTGACTTGGTCATAATCTGTTGCAAATAGGTTATTAATTATTATTATTAATTATATAATTTAAGTGTCACTGTCACTTTAAGCCCTAATTGGATTACACTGCACAAGTGTGTTTGAGAGTAAAACTTGATGCAATAGTCAACAAATCCAGCTGACCAACAAAACACGTGCCTGGCACTTATTTCCACCAGAGATCTCCACTGAATAATTATTAAGTCATGGTTGTAATAGGGAAATGTGTATTTGTAAGTGTTAAGTAATGTGTGTGAAGTGTCCAATGTGTTTAAAACTGGAGTGTGTTCCCTCTGTGCTGCAGAGGAAATCTGGCTCCATCAGTCACTGGGGAAAAGAAACTTCTGCTGGCTCTGTTAGGGCTGAGATTTCACCTTCCGTTTTCAGACTCTGATCGCTGGAGCTTAAAGTATCTTTTTCTTCACTGGAATAGATAATCTTACTGGCCATAACACTTGAAAACTGGTTGGGTGTGTTTGCTTGTAGATAAATCGGGGCAATAGTGAGGTTGGAGACCGGAGTCTTTTCTGTACTTTGAGGGGATGCTTCTGCAGAGGAGTGTACTTCTAAACTTTGCCTTTTTAGCAGTAATGGAAAGTGTGGCATTTCCTCCCAGATGATGGCAACTGAGTGTTCAAAGTGCTGGCTTGCACAGTGCCTGTCACATTTTAACTGTCCTTAGCCAGGGAAAAGGGCAATGATGCTCTCTTGGAAACAGAGGAACAGGAAGGAGACTTTTTTTTTTTTTTTTTAGCTCCAGCTTCTCATACCATTGGAAACCAAACTAAGAGTTAAGAAGCAAACTTACGTTAGGCAGATATCTCTGATGCTTGTAAAGAAAAATCTGGCTCCAGTTCTGTTTAAAATGGGGGAACATCCCCTGCAATGTTCCTGGTAGGTAGACATCGAGTTATAATTAACTGAATGCCTCATGTGCTGCCCTTACTCTTAACCTGCTGGAGGTGAGACGCTCTACTAGTAAAGTCTTTATAGAGCTGCTTGCTGATGTGTTTTCTGGCTTTTTATTCTTAAGGTGAGCACAACCTTTTTGAGAGGCTCAGGGTGGAAGAGTAGCTGTATTTGAGATGTGAATGGTGTCTGGATGTTAACTAATACAGACGGACTTTTTTTTTTAAACCTATACAGCTGTTGTTTTCCTTCCAAAGCAGCAGCCAATGTTTTTACTATGCCAAGGAGCACAGAAGTTTTTAGTGAGATTACCTTGCATTTGAAGTGGGCGATCAGCCACTTGTCTTTGGGCTATGTCTCTTTCTTTTTATTTATGCAAGCAACTCTGAAGTGAAGAAATGCCATAAATAGGAGCAGCATGCACACAGTATTAACATTTGTCTGTTTTGCATGTTTACCAGCCAACCAGGAGAGAAATATTTCTCAAATATTCAGGATGGGCTTGCAGCGCTATAGAAGTCACACTGTTTAAAGAAATAGATTATGGCAATCTGTGAAGATGACCTAATGCGTTGTCCCTTTGCATCTAAGATCAGATTGCCTTGGCCTTGTTGGGAAGTCTCTGGGCCTGGAAGAGCGCTGGCTACAAAAATCACAAGGCTGACCTTAATTATAGCAAGCCATTGTTTGCTTGGAGCTTTGTTTCTAGGTACTCACCTGAATCTGCCTTCAGCATTTTTTAAACACCTCTGTGCTGTAAAAGTTAAAATTTCTTGAGGTGCTTGTTATCACAGAGGTGTTTGGTAAGATAGGGTTTGAACAGCGGCGGATATGATGGATGTCACTTTTCCTCTCCTCGCCTAAAAGTCAGAGCTGGCAGAGTCCTGTTGAGAGGAGGCTGGATAAAGGTGCTGTCTTGAGCGTTGCGCTTGCTTCAGCCGGCAAGCCTTTTCACCTGGTGTTGATCCAACGAATGTTGATGGTTATGGTTGTAAAGCTCACACGTGCACCAGTGCCTTTGGGTTCGGCCACCAGTCCTGGCTGCGCCTCTCGGCGCGTCCTGTGTGGAGGCAGAATGGGGGGCTGCTCTGAGCAGGAGGCACGGAGGGGTTCAGCAGGGTTATTTCTGCAGCTGGAAAGTCCCGAGGTGCTCGTGGTCGCTGTGCGGGGTGGCCGATCGATGGTCTGTGCTTCAGTAGTGAAGCTGCGGGGTTTTTTCTTAATGCCATGTGACTTTTTAGTACAGGAAACTCTTTGCTTCGATTAATATCTATGATCAAGGCAACCTCGCGCCCGGAAGCATCTCAGCCCACTGGAGGTTGGTTTTGGTGTGTCTTTCCCCGCTCTGAAAGATGTTAGTTCCCCAGGAGCATGTGTCCCCCCCAGAAGGTGGACTCTGACCTGGGTCTGGAACTGTAGAGCAGCATTTTAGGACTTGAAGGAGAAGGTGGGGGGGAGATAGGAGAAGTAAGTCTCTCTCCCATGTGGTGCAGAGAGGAGATAATCTGGCTAGAGAGGTAACTCTCTGCCTAGACCACAGGGCTGTCTCGGGGACAGGGGAGCTCTGGCCTGCTGTGGTTATTATCTTGCTCGGTGACTAAGCACACACAGCAGACTTGCTGTGAGGCCTTGGACAAGTCATTTTAATCTGTCTGGGTCCTCTGCTTCTGTCCTTTGCGCTGTTCGTAACACTGAACTCGCCTCTCTTGTTGCTGTCCGTGTTAAGGGTGGTTGACACAGGTTCGCCCACTGTCACGGTGGTGCCCTGGAACAACACAGCTGCCTGTTGCAGAAAGTGGGAGATGGGACGTAGGAGCATCCCCTTCCCCTCTCCTCTTAACAGTGTGGTTTTGCTAAAGTGATAAACTGTGGGCTCTGATTTGCCTCTGGGTGGTTTCTGTTCTTTTAAAAATTCCAGGTTCGTTTTCATGTCTTTCTCTGCTTGGGTGAGCAGGTTACCTCCTTTCTAAAGGAAAGCTCCACTCCCAGTGAAGAGATCGAGATCCAGAAGGGGCACAAGCTTATGATCTCTTGCCACTTGTTTTTTAATGGTGCCCTTAAGAGCATGTCCCAGGAGAGTGTGTGCAGAGAGACCTGAGCTAGCAAGTCTGTGGGGAGCAACTGGGACCTTCCAGGTCTGGGTGCCACCTAAGTCCCTCTTGTCCTGAAGGAAGGAGCCTCTGATCGCTGCTGCTTGGGGCAACACTAGCCTTGTCTAGCTCAACTACACCCACGGCTCCCTTGGCTGGGGTCCAGCCGGTCCATGTGTCCCTGCACTGGGCTGTCCCCACCAGAGGGATCTGGGGTTAGTGCAGTTGGAGCGACTGTAAATCTGTCATCACCTGCTCCTGGGGGGTGTGTGGGGGGGTGGGGGGAACGAGGATGGGGGATGGGACGGGACACAGTTGAATGCGCTCAGTGGGTGGGAGGGCTTGGGAGCCAGTGCTCCCACTAGGGTTAGATGCTGCTTTGCATGTATGCATCGCTTTGTTGCCAAGATAATGGCTTTGAAGGAGGAAATGGGAAAAAATAAATTAAGAGAATAATAAAGCGATGTGAACATGTTGGTTCCAGTTCTTTTACTATGCTCTAGCTTTAAAGTCTACAGCGTGCCTGGGTTAATTCCCACTTGATTCACTGCAACAGAGAAGAACTGCTTCTAATTAAAGGTAGTAAAAAGAACAGATGTTACTACTTGTCCACACATGAATTATTATATATAATTTATTTTATTTTTTACAATTGCTTCAAGAGACTTGGAAAAAAGAAGATAACTTGCAAGCTTCTGTCATACTGGTTGAATTGGTTATCTCAAGTTTATTATGCCCAAATGTGATATTAAGCCTTATGTAAGCAGTTGATCAGTAATGTTTTAAAGCAAAAGCTGCTGTTAGAGCAGTTGACCTGTACTGTGTCGGTGATGGGCTCTTAACTCTTCGTGGTCTCTGCTAAGATAATGGGAGTCTGTCTGTTCGTTTGATGGAAACTAAGAATGAGCCTTTTGCTGCTGCTTAGAATTTCCTGGCATATTTTAGGTACAAAGCCACTTAAGGTGATCGTTTAACATGAGGTTAATCTTAGGTTCATAGGTGTTTGTGGTAGTCCTGCGAGGCAGCATGATACCTCTCTTGAGGGATAACACAGTGCTTATGCTTCCTGGGAAACATTAGTGTTAACTCTCCTGTGGAGACGAGGAGATCTGGGTGGGTTTTGATCTGGCTGAAGAGATTCCTTGTTTGATTGCTGTTTAGCTCTGGATTCTGTAAATATGGTCGGTTTTGGTTTGGGTTTTTTCTTCCCTTGACTCTGGAGTATATGGATGCAAACTTTGTATACGGGTCAGCTTTCTCTTGCCCTTTGGGGTTTTTAAGGCCTAGCCTTTCCTTCCTGACCATTAGGGTTGGGATTTAAGTGCCAGCACAGCTGGCCCTGAAGTTCGTGTCGGAGCAGGAGCTGGCTTGCGCCATACTAGTTTCAGTAGTTAGCTGCTTTTATTTTTGGACAGTGTGGCACTGGGATATGTCGAGACAGCACCGTTTACTTTCTGTGGGCTTTCTTCGTGTGCTTTGAAATACCTTGCTGGAAAGTGTCAAATCAGAGGCAGTATTTCTAGTCAAAAGGATGGAAACTCTTCACTTTAAAAATAATTTGGATCCCGTAGGAATGGATGGCACTCCCAAATGCTGGTGTGGTATCAGCACCCTGTTTTCCTTTCATATTAATACAAGTGTTGCTGATGTTTCTGATGTGGGGGAGCAGTGGTTTGGACTGGAAAAGAGCCTGTGTTCAGCCTCGGGAGAAACAAGGCAGCCTGCTCTGCCATTAGAAAGAAGCTGTCCTGAAGAGGTTGCCCTTAAAAGGGTAAAGTGAATAAATGGATGGCTGAACCGTGAAAATGTCAATGTTCTCTAAAACACGTGAATTAAACAGAAGCGTCCACTCCTACGCATCCAGGAGTACAGATGTCTGACACAGTGCTGGGACCCTTCTTCTTCAGACGTGCTGAGCCAAGGCCCTCTGCATTGCGCTCGTGTCTGATCGCTCCGGCCGCCGGCTGTCTCCAGGCCAAACGGGCCAGCTGCTTGAGGGATGCACATGCTGATGGGCAGGGAGAGACTTGGTAATAGGTTAAAAACGCAAACCAAACCTGCTGTTTTGGGCAAATCTGGTCTGCTTCGCCTCTGTCTGTGAAAACAAACTCCTAGCTTTTTGTCAATATAAAACCATTTGTGGTATCTTTATTGCATTAAAATAGTTTCTGTTCCCTCCCCCCTCACTTCCCCTGCCTCGTTTGTACATAGCTTTAGCATTTCTTGATGACCTTTTTGTTAATACGATTTCCAGTGGGAGCATTTCACAGTAGAAGTATGTATTCCTTCAGGGTTTACGCTGACATTTCCAGTGATTATTTAATTGGACTTCATGTTAGCCGGCATCCCCATGGGAACGCATACTTTTGCTATGAGAAGTTGTAATGTGTCTAATTTTGAGTTTCTGCTATAAACGCTTGCCCTCCAGGGAGGGTAAGTCCAATCCTCATCTGTGGCTGCAGAATTGTCACCATAGTGTGTTTGGGATGTGGGGTTTCTTGTCTTCTTCCTAGTTACATTCTTGTACAGCTTAATCCTTGTACCAAAATTGAGAGCAGGCCTTCTCTTTCACCTTCATGACCGTTCCCCAAGGATAACGCAGCGCTTTGAAGTATGTTGTCATGTGGCTTATTTTCCTATGAATACCCTTTCTTTTTTCTTCTTTTTTTTTCTCTTTCAAATGGGCAGACTGCACTCACTCAGCATAGGGGAATTTCCGGTTACAAACTGGAACCACTGTCTTGAATTCGGAGATGTGGTCCAGAAGTATTCACAGCAGCTTCTGGACAGGCTGGTGAGTAGTCCAGAAGTTAGTAGCATCTCTTGGAAAAGCTGGTGAGTAAGGTAGGGAAGGGATGTGTGGGATTTGCATGGGTGGCCTGGATCCAAAACTTAAGGTCTGAGGAAAAACTAAGTTTAAGAAAAAAAAACAAACCCCACCCCACCCCCCAAAAAAAAAACCAAAACAAAAAAAATAAACAAAAAAACCCAAACAAACAAAAAAACCCCAACCAAAACCAAAAAAAAACCCAAAAACAAACCAGGAAAGGTTCCCTAGCAGCAGGCTAAAAAAAATAAATTATTGTTTGTTTCTGATGGGAACTAATTTGGATGATCTAGCGATCCTCAGAAGAAGAAAAGCGGAGGGGTGAGAGCTGATGGTGGAAAGAAGCAAGTCATGGATGGAGGTGTGGGAGGCATTGGGGGTGACAACGTGGTTGAGAGCAGGCGGTGGTGGGATGGGAGGGCCCGAAAGTGGAGCTTGGTTGGTAGAGCCAGCATCTCTGGCACAGCCTGGCAGGGGAAGGGGTTTTCAGTGACCTCTTCTGCCTCCCTGGGACGTGTCCCTAGGACAGCCAGCTGCGCTGTGCCTGGTGTCAAAGTGCAAAATAAAAGTAGATGAGACCAGGGACTGCGAAGGCCAGCGGCGGAGGATTTGCCATGGCAAGGGGCATGAGCTGTAGTGAGATGAAATTAGAAATAACTTGCAAATGCACGCGCACGTGCCTGAATGCTGAGGGGCAACCTTTCCTCTTTACCCAGTGTCACACTCTTGACTTCTAAAGGAACCTCAAAGCAGTTGTGTCAAAGAACTTGTGTACGAACTGACCTCTTGGGATGGTTCCCGCATGGAAAAAAACTGACCTTGCAAGTTCTCCGGAATGGAGGGTTTTCCCTTTTTTTGAAGTGCCGTTGGCAGCTTGGTTAGAGGGAGAGACTGGATTAGATTGAGTGTATCGAGGTGGAAGCTGTTCTTTGTGAACTATGTTTACTTTTACTTTTTTGTTTGTTTGAAGCTTAATCTTTTGCGGCAAGGCTGATGCTGAATGCCGTGCGGGCAACAGGGAAAGAAACCCTGCAATGGGTCCTTTGAACCTCCTGCAGGCAGGTGAGAAATACGCTCGCAGGACCAGAAAGTCAGACCTATTCTACTTGCTACTAGCAACAGAAGTAGAAGAACTTTCGGTTATGCCTTTGATTTTGGAAGACAGGGGTGCAATGTCGGTTGTTGAGGTAAATATGGATACTTATGTTGCGAAAGGGTAGATTTTTTTTTTTTTTTTTTTTTTTAAATTTATATTCCCCTCCCCGCCCTTTTTTTAACAGCAGGAATGGTAATGTGTAAAGCAGTCCTGGTGTCGCTGTGGTCTCCTTGTACTGCAGAAGGATGGGTTCACCTCTGTTGTGGGCCTGACATCACATAAATGTCCCTCCAGTGTTTTGAAAAACAAACAAAACCCCTACCGCTTCCTTGAAATCAAAGGACCAACTCCTAATGTCACCTGGGTGAGTGTGGTCTGATAGGTCCCCACCCCTTCTGACAGAAGGAAGTTGCCCTTCTTACTGCAGCTTCCTGCTGTGTGGGCCAAATACAGTATTTGCAACCATGTCGAGCCCTCTACAGCAGTGAGGGCAAGCCCTGAGCATTGCTCAGCGGCAGCTGTGGTGAGGGGAAAGGCATCTGTTTTGGAGAGTAGGAACACTCCTACAGTGACCTGCTTGGATTAGCCCCGTTGCTCTAGAAGAGGCGTGGGAAGCCACAGCGAGTGGAGCCCTGCTTGGACAAGGAAAGCGGCTGTCCTGTGTTGTTCAGGAGATTTGAGCATCCCTTCTTTCCCTACCTCAGGATGAACAGAGAACGATCCCCAGTACGCACCATGAACCATCTTTGCTGTGGCTAAAATGGTGCCAGCAAGAACTGTGGGAAAGTGTGATGGCTAGATCTTCCACTGCAAGGTGGTCTTCGCTCTCATGCTCTATGGGTGCACCCCCAGTGCCTCCATGCCTTCCCTGCTAGTGCCTTTGGTACTCAGTAGACCTACCCCTGCTTGAGGCTAAGGGAGTACCGCAGAAGAAATACGGAGAGTTAGGTGCTTTTCTCCTGCTTTTATTCTTTCCATGTCACCTGGTGGGGTTGGAGATAAGGTAACGGGCCTTCGGCTTGGTTATGGCCGAGGCACAAGATCCTTTGTGCACAGCGATAAACTTCTGCAGAGATGGCTGTGTTGGTCAGTGGTATAAAGAGATGGTCTGGATGGTTGTCTGCATCCTGGGAGTGGATTTGGCCTATACTGGCTGAATTCTGCTTCAGCCTGTACAGCTCCTTTTTCCTTGGTGGAAGGAAGCAAGCTGTGACGGATGTGCCGCTAAAAGCGTGCCTGTGTCGGAGGGGAGCGGTATCCCTTGGGGTGCCTCTGTGCTGGAGCTGGCTGGTTCACTGGGCATGGGAAAGTACTCTTACTATAGGCATGTGACCTGGGGACAAGACATTGCCTGCAAATAAGCTCAGCCAGCCTCAGTCCTCTGGAAACCTGTCGTGTGAAGGTCAGCACGAGGAAAGCAATGCTGCCTACCTGCTGAAGCCGGTGGGGACTGTAGCCTGAGCCAAAGGGGAGGAATATATGACAGTAGGGAAAAAAAAGATAAGCACGGTGCTCAAAGGTAAGCGCATCTCACCCAAGCGTGGTGCTACAGTCCATAGTGTGCCCTGCCCATGGTACAGGAGCAGCCCAAATGCTGGCATTAAAGCGGTGGTGGCTCAGCACCAGCATCCTGCCCTGCAGCAGGACCTCTGGGTGCTGATGGTGGTGTGGTGGGGGGGTGGCCGTGGAGCCTGGAGCCTCCTGCCAGGCTGAGGAAGGGCACAGCACCGGGTAGGCGAAGCATCTGGGCAGTACCTGGACTCTATTTTTACGTGCTGGAGTCACGTTTGCTTAACCTTGAGGCACCCTGCACTTTGAATCAACTTGACAAAGTCATCTGTTCATTAATAACACAGGAGCAATTTAATTGTTGTCTTAGTGGAAAAATACATGAGACTGTCATCAGCTGTTGCTTCTGGCAGTGCTTTTCTGCAGTAATGTAAATAAATGAGGTCACAGGTTTAAAGGAACAGGCTGTACTTGCACAAATTCAAAGCGTCATCTTAAACAGATATGCACCAATTGTCTGAATATCTCTGTCCTGTGCCCCAAATGTTCGCTGTAACATTTTGACCTTAAACACGCTCAAACGCAGCTGCAGGGGCTCAGTTTGCTGTGTCGGTACTGACAGGGCGCGTGCTGACCGAGTGTTTCAAAACTTGGCATCGTTCCTGAGCGAGTGAAGCTTTTGGTGGCCAGAACCCCAGTATCGCCAAATTCTCTGTGCTCCCCCCGCAAGAGCCCAGCAACTCAAGAGGTGGGGAAGTTACAGACCAAACATCTTTTCTGCTGATACTTCACAGCATCCTGGGATTTCTGCTCGTTGTGCGCGCGTGTGTGTGTGCGTGTTTTGGTTTTATTTTTTTGAGATGGCTTTGTGGTATTGTAATCGAGGATGAGCGGATCCAGAAATTTGCCTGGACAGCTTTGAAAGCTGTATAAAAGGTCTGTTTGTCTCCCGGGACCACGTGCTTTGTCTAAATGTGGATCGCGCATCTGCAGACTGTCATGTATAAAAATATGTTCCTGTTTGTAATCGTAGCGGGAACACCCAGTACCTGCCACGCTCAGAACAAAGTATAGCCACACCGATGAGGTAATGCATAGGTACTGCTTTGTGGTGAGGGTATTTCTTCGTAACTGCCTTTCTGTAAGTTCTCTCACTGTAGAGGGAACAAGGTCTCTTACTCCTTTTACTGTGGGGTAAGAGCCTGTTTCCTGTCTGGAAACATACTGCATATCTACCAAAACATATTGTAAACCCACTTCCTAATTTGCATATAGTCACACAGCCATAGAGCAGCAGTGTGGGTTGAAAGAGGTGGCAAAGAAGACACGGAGCAGGAGGGCAGGTGATACTGTACTCCTTGTACTTTAATTCTCAATCTTCTCTTAAAAAAAAGAAAAAAAAAAAAAAAAAAACCGAACAAAAAAACCCCACTTGTATAAAATGTGTGCAGGTAACATTTGTTTTTCTTGCTTTCTCTGAAGATGATTGTTTCTATTGCAAGGTCATGGTCCCTTGTAAAAGCTGGTTGCCTAGTTCCTGCCATACCTTTTGTGCTTGTTTTGCATTGTTTGCCCTCTTCTGATGGCAAATGACAGACGCCACCTTTGGCATGACTTTTATGCAAGCACTGTGCTGCTTGTCTTTTTTTCATTCGTTCGGAGCTGCTCTGGCTCCTGTCCAGCTGCTCACCTGGCCTCGTAGTGCTGGTGCAAGCCCTGGGCTCCTGGGTGGCTTCGGAGCCGGGAAATCTGTGTGCAGCTGCTGCGCGGGTGCCGCTCGGCGGGGGATTTTGAGGAGCATTAAGCGAGATGTTTATGGGCAGATGGCTGCAAAGAACTTGCACAAACAAGTACGAATAGCTGGAGCATGTACGGTGCTGACTTGAAACTTCCTAGAAGTTTTGAGGTCTTGGACAATTCGAAGTCTGTTGTCGCTCGCTAACTGTTCTGGCAGGGCAGGATGTTGAAAGATGTCATGCAGTGGTAACCGCAAAAATAACTGGCGCTCGCATCAGTGGTGAGCAGGAGCCCTCGGTCTTCTGCTGTGTTCTGCTAGACAGCAGGCGAGGCCGTCGGCCGTGAAGGGTCCTGCTTCATTGATTCATTTCCTCAAGGAAGAAATACCTTGGGTTCCCCAGTGTGCTGGGCATCCTTGCATGTCCATCTTCGTTTGGGTTTGGGTAGGTTCAGCCCCCCTGAAAGCCTGCCCGGCAGCAGTTTTGGAGCAGAGTGTGCACAAAAGCACTTGAGATGTTCTCCACGTCCATGTGTGGGCTGCGTCAAACTGGCTGGGTGGTTCAGGCTTTTTGCCGTACTTTGGTTATTAAAGCTATGTGGGATGTTTAAAGCTAGAAGAGACAGGTTACAAGCATGACATTCTGTAGAAGTGAACATTAGTGGCTTATCTAGCTGCTGGCATTTTGGTTTGTCACCGAAGGCGGCTGTACAGCTGAGTCTAGGTTTCATGGCTGTTGTTCAGACTGCACTGCTGTGCATGCTAACGATCTTTCCTGGTGGATATATTATATTGCCTCTGCTTAGGCTGCTTGTATATGCTGAAGGCTTTTTGAATATTGCAAATAGCATCTGAAAAATTGCTTTTAAAATGCAGCTTGCTTTTGTGCTAGTGAGAGGCTTCTGCCACGCTGCGCTTTTCCTCCACGCTCCCTGTTACTGCCCTCTGTAACACTTCCTTCATGCCCCGCGTTTGGCTTGAGCAGCTTCAACCACAAAACAGCTTCTTTTACAACCGTGAGCAGAGTCTATGCGTCCATGCCTTGAGCTTCCTCGTGATCCGGAGTTGCTGTCAGTAGCAGTGATATGTCTTGGTTCTTGCTGAGTTTAATGAATCAACTTAGACCAGGCTTGCAGTAGCTATGTGTTGGCCTCTTCTCTCCCACCTCCTCTCCCTTACTGCATGAAGATTTAAAATGCTGGAATAGCAGCTGTTTGACAAAGGAATACAGATGCATTTGAATACCTTGTACATTGTATTTATGTGGAAAGTCCATCTCTCTTTGACTCTTTCTGACTGGTCGTAACTAACTTTGATTGGACCTTTTTTGGGATATCATCTCAAACTTTAGAAAAACCTGAGCATTACGCATGCATGAGCTCCACTTAAATTACACTAGTGTCTCATAAATCAGCTAGGAGCAAGGATCGTGTGTGGTGAGTGTGGCGAGAGTAGATTAAGGGAACAGCACTCATGAGGTGTCTGGATCCTGTTTTGGGACCTACACAACTCGTATGGCAGTGCAGATCCAAGCTAAGCTCCCACTGTTGGCTTTAGAGATCAGCTAATGACTGTGTCTTACTGCATCCTTTGGGGTACCAGTGTTCTTGTCCAGTCCTCCCTTCTTGCTCACATGTCTGAGCCGGTTGAGGTTAGTATTCCTCTCCCCAGTAACGCATTGTTTCAGGGATGTTTGCTCTGAGAGTTGCTTGGGTATGGTACTTCAAGTATTGCTTGAACTGACTTTTTAACTCCCTACCAACATGAGGGAGGCGAACAAGGAGAGGGAAGATGTGGACTGATGTGAGGAAAAGTGACCTCTTCACTGGCGAATGTCAGGAAAGAAATTGTGGGTGAAGCTATTGTATGTTGGGCTACTCCGCTTGTTTGGGCGTCTTCCGTATGGCGTATTTGGGGTTGCGTTCCCATCCTTTGGCCTGATGCTCCTGCTGGAGCGGTGGGGATTGCCCTGCACCTCTTGATCTCTTCTGGGTATGGTGATAACAGGGGAGCTCTGCACAATGTAATGGTCTCTTGTCCTCTCGTCTCTGTTCTCATCTGCTGGACCAAAGCTCGCACTGAGGAAGAGTTGGTAACAGGAGTAATAGTGTCTTCTGGCCAAGAAGGCAGGCAGAGGCCCTGACAGGAGGACATAGGTGGTGAGGAAAGAGCTTGCTGTAGAGCTTCCCGCTCTGCTGTATCTTGCAAGGCGGCTGGTGAAGCAGGATGGTGTCTGCCATACTATCAGCGTGTCTGCACCCGCAGGATGCAGCAGTGGGATCCTACCTCTGCCTATGGCAGCTTACTCCCAGAAGGCTGCAGGAGATGTGGAAAATGAGTGTTGGCTCTGGAGTCACTAAAGCAGCTTATCTTTCAGGAGGTTCCTTGGGAATCCCAGCATGCTCTGGTTACTGTTTAAACAGCAGTATTTAAGCCGAATGGATTGCTTTCCTATGCAGAAGGATGGGAATGTGGGTTAGGGCTTAGCCTTTAGCCTAGACTCTAGGCTGGGGCTGTTGGTTTAGATGAGACTTCAAACATCTTCAGCTTGGGGACCATAGTCCTGTTTGTTTTTCTTGACTGAACCGAGAAGACTTTTTCAGACCCTGTCAAGGCCAGGTGGTGCAGTTGGCAGTCAAGCTCAGATTTTTGTCCTTGCGCTTCTTTCCATCCTGTTCCCCTGTTATAACAACTTTGTGAGCAGAAAACTTTAAGGCAGATCTGTTTGCTCTGTGTCCTGTAAACAGCAGAAACAGCTGAAGACAAGTGTGCTTCTGAGGCGGGGGAAATTCAGGGAAATCTGGGAAAGTGAGTTACTGGCAGCATGTGAAGGATGGAAATCTGGACATTAAAAAGGGCACTTGTATTAGAGGGGCTTAGATGGTTGTAACCTAGTCTGGGTGCCTCGTGCCCATGGAGTACTGCGTAGGGCACAGAAATGGTCCCTGGGTGGGTCCCACCCTATGGGCAGCTGAATGAATGGGGTTGCAGCACTCAAGACGTAGGCATTGAAGCCCTTTGTGTCTGACCCAGAGCCCATGTGACAACATGTTTTGCTCTGTTTTAAAATCTTCCTTTGCTAGATCACTGTGAAAGAGCATGGAAAAGACAGACAACCTCTTTCTTCTTTCTTTCTTTTTTTTTAAATAACATTATTGGGATGGTGACATTCAGCATTTATTTTGGCTAGTGTAGCTCTTTCTAGTAACTTCAGTGTAGCTCTCCCCCCTCCTGGGTGGTGCTTTTTTTTTTTTTTTTGGCTTGGATTTAACAAAGAGCAGTTGAGTCCAAACACTTGGCCCGTCTTGATGCGGTGCATGACTCCAAGTATCCTGGTACCACATAAACGTGCACTTTTTGTGGGCGAGGTGGGGGGGATATATCATTGCATTTCTCCTCTTTCCGCCTTTTTCTTTTGGAGGAGCCACCTGTTAGCATTACATCAGTGGCTCCCAGGAACGCTGCCTCCTACCAAAGGCCTTAAACAAAGTAGTTCTTCTTGTATTGTTTGCGCTCAAAGAGCTGATGTCATGCCAGCTGATGTCATTGTGTGCTTTGTGTAATCGCTATGGAAACCGGGCAGGTGGGGAGCCTGGGGCTGATGTAATTGCTGAATGAGGTGTAGAAAGAAGGTCTGCTTTTCTTGCTCCAGTTCTGCGGAGCCGCCCTCCTGAAAAAAAAAGGGGGGCGGGGGGGAATGCTACTTGAAGAAGCCAGCAAGATGTGCAATAGAGCCAGGGGAGGCATGAGCCAAAAAAGTGACTTCTCCCTCCCCCTTTGGATCCATTTCCCAATTCATATTAATGTCCTAAAAATAACTCTTGCTAGATATTTTGAGGCAACCGGGGCAGAAAAAGGAGAGCTGTTTGCCACATGTTACGTGAGCGCCTCAGTCGCTGTTAGGTTACGAGGAACAGTTTTCTTTTGTTCAGCCTCACGAACGCGTACGTACAGTTTTCCCCAGAACAGTGCTGGCGTGAGCTGCACCCACCCCTCCTTGGGGGTGTTGGGTGGGGGGATGCACTGCAGGGCTGCTCCCTGCTGTGGACAGGTAAAGCTAAGAGACTGTCCCAGCTGTCTCGCTGCTCTGCTTTGGTGTGCTGCTGGCCCGTTTGCTTGTAGTTTTGGTGGTGTTTTCCTTCTTGGAAAAATGCCTTTTGTCTCCCCCCCCCGCCTCTGCTGCCTCCCACGGGCTCGTAGGTGAGGCGGCTCCAGCGCACTGATGTTGCACAGAGGCACGTTCGCCTGTGAGCCTCTTCCTTGGCACTGTCAGCCTCATGGAGAGGAGGACAGTGCATGCTGCTGATTCACGCCACCCTTGCCGTTGGCAGCCATGCCCAGCGTCAGTCACCTTGACAGCGGTGGTGGGGACAACAGAGCCAGCTCCAGTCCTGGTGGCCCCAGCACGTGCTCTGAAGAAAGGTGGGTCCAAAGCGTCACCAACCTCGGGGTGTCTAACCAAAATATCTGCTTGGTCTCTCTTCCCAGGAGGACTCAGCGGTTTCAAGCAGAACCATGAAAACCTCTGCGATAACTCCCTCCAGCTGCAAGAGTGCCCAGAGGGGGGAGGAGGGGGCGGCGCGTCCGCCGTGCCCCCCACGCTACCTCAGTCCATCCCCACCACACCAGACATCGAGAACGCTGAGCTCACCCCCATCCTGCCCTTCCTTTTCCTCGGAAACGAGCACGATGCTCAGGACTTGGAGAAAATGCAGAGGATGAACATAGGCTATGTAATCAATGTGACCACCCACCTGCCCCTGTACCATTATGAGAAAGGCATGTTCAACTACAAGCGGCTCCCGGCCACTGACAGCAACAAGCAGAATCTCAGGCAGTATTTTGAAGAGGCTTTTGAGTTCATTGGTAATTACCCTTGATTGGAAATACTCCTGTGGTTTGGTGGTTTTTTTGTTTTTTGTTTTTTTTTTTAACCTGTTGTTAGAACGTAGAGTGAATTTTTTGCTTTGCTGACTACCCTGAAGGCTGCGTAAGGCCATATTTACTTTCGTTTAGGTTGTCAGAAATGCTGAGCACCTCCATGTTTGTAGTTGTTCTCATCTTTGGTGTATCCAGTTAAGTAGCCTGGGGGTATGATTTCTATCCATTGATAGCGATGCCTACCTCCAGGCTTTGTCATGACCTCTGTCATGACCTTTGTCATCCCCTCTTCTTGATTCCTTTGCGTTCCTAGTTTCCACAGTGGCTTCTACCCAGTTTTTCATAGTAACTGTTCTTAATGGTGGCTGAGTCTTTCCTAACTTAATTTCATGAGAAAACTGACAAATTTTCATGCTTTGCTTGCTCTGCCATTGGATTTATAACTTCAGAGTGTACGTGGATGAGTGGATTGTGATGAAAACTTGTATTAATAAGCCTCTAAAACCCCGTAGGCTGTGCAAGAGTTTACCACAAGCATGCAGCTTGTTGGGGAGGTTGCTGAAGAAATGACCCAGCAACGTTACCCGCGTTGCTCTGAACCTTGCTAACAGTCCACCCAGCACAACCCTCAGCCGAGCTGAGGGGCGCGTTCAGCTCTGGTTGGTCATCTAGACTAAAGCCAGATGGCCTTTTTAAGCAAGGCTGGTCAGTGAGGACACCAGGACTGAAAGCTTTTGAGGATCTTCCCTTGCCCCTCTGTATGTCTTTGCGGGCACAGCTTTTGCAGCACGGTGAACGTCCACTTGTGCTTCCCCAGCACAAGTACGTGTCCTGACAGGTTTTCTGAAATATGCTTGGGGGGACCACTGACATACAATTTTATTTTCATGTGCTGAGGCTGGGCTAATCTCTTTAGCAATACCTCAGGCCCGATGGTGGAGGATTAGACAAAGGAAATGTGCTTCTGTGCTGTGTGACAGCTTAGGTCCTTAGCTGGCTCCGTGCTGAAGTGGGTGCAGAGCCGTCTTCCTGCCTGCCCTCGAACCGTCAAATGTTTATGGCCCTTGAGTCAGGGTGTGGGTACACAGCTCCTGAAACTCAAGCCTGCTTGTGCTGGCTCTGTGGAGGTGCTCTCGGGCTCAGCAGGGATTGGGCCCCAGTCATGGGACTGGGTCCCAGGGCAGGAGGTCCAAGCTCAGCATATTCTTCTGAGCCCATCTGCCCCTGCCCTATGCCTGGGCAGGGGTTCCTTGCTCTGAAGGAGGCAGCTGGTCAGCCTCGTCCGGCTGTGTTTGGGTTGGCAGGGGGTCGTCGTGCGCTGATGCGTGCGGTCTGTAGCCAGGCTGCTTCGGTGGAGGTGAATAGGCAAATCACCGCTTACCCTGCAGTTCAGATGAAGTACAGCGTTAAAGCTTAACACTGAGAGCTTCTCTCAGGAGCACTTGGGCTTGTCTTCAACAGTGGGGAGGACCAAAGATTCTCTACTTAAAACCAAATTTTCCCTAGTGTTCCTAACCCAATCCCGGCTCTACCAGTAGTGCTGTCAGCTCTCCAGACTGCTCATTACTATGTGCACGGGAAGGTGAACGCGCCTTTCTGAGTGAAGGGAAGCCCTCTCTGAGGGCAGGGGAGAGGGAACCTCACTTCAATCCTTTGAGAAGAAAAGCTGGGTCAAGAAATCCAGTAAAACCTTAACTTTGAATTCAACAAGATGGTGAGATGCTGTAGGCCAAGCTTACATAAAGAAACTGCAAAGCTCTGAGGTCCTCTGGAGGTAGGAGGGAGATTTCTGCACCCAGCATCCCTATGAACTGCAGGATTAGAGTTCTCGAAACCACTGAAAGACAGTGTTTGGCTTATGACCTTACCAAGGGCAGAGAAAGCAGCCTTGCTCTGAAAAGGTTTAGAAAGTGTTTCAAAACCCAGTTTACTTTCCTTTTTAACAATTGCAGCTTGAGGGTCTACCTTTTGTTTTTAATAAACAAATATTTCTCCGTTGAGAGTTTTTCTTCATAGCAAATTTAGCCAGCTGGGGAAGTAACTAGTCAAAGCTTTCCCTTCCTCAGGGTAAACTTTAAATTGCATTTGAGAAGATTTGGAAATGTTTAAACAGCAGATCATTGGCCTGTGTTTCTCTAAATGTCTTGGAAAAAATCACAACCCAACCCAGGTTTAGCTAAGACTAAAGCCGTAGGAAGTGAAATCATCAAAAACTCTCTGGGAAAGTGTGTCAAAATGCATTAGAGAGTTTTAGCTTTCTGAAATACTAACTGGCAAAAAAGTTGAGAGGGAAGTTGGCTTCATTTATGCTTTCAGAATACAAGCTGAACATGTGGGGTAGGATGAACCATACTTTCGGTGGGGTTGGATTCATGCCAGAACTTGCAGACTAAATTCATGCTCGTCCTGTGGATTAAAACAAAAGAAACGGATTAAGGTGTCACGTCTTGAAAGCCTTATCTCCTGTTCTAAAAGCAAGCTGTGGGAGATGAGGATGGCATGGTAGTGACTCTCCTCTTTCTTGTGTCCTATTAGCATGTGGTTCCAGGGCCTCCATCCTCCCTAAATCCTGTCCAGGTTGCATCCCTTTAAGTGATGTATCTTGGTGGAGAGCACGTGTGTGACTGTTGTAGTTTCCCTCCCTCCCCACCTTGTTCTTTTCCCAGCGCTCCCAGTGAGCAGCTCTGAAGGGATAGCATTCAGCAGAATGCGATGCTGTGCTTGTATTGTGAAGAGATAGGGATGGCAAATCTTTTTCGCACCGCTGAAGGCGACCAAGTCAAGACACACAGAACTTGATATGCAGGAAGTGAGGGGTCAGAATTTGAGGCCTCCTACTGCTGAGTTATAAAATGGATCCATCTTCTGTATTTGCAGACACCCCACAGCAGACTGCCTTGTTGAAGCTTGTTTAAAGAGTAGCTTTTGTAAAAGCCTCAAAGAATAGGGCTTTGAAACAGATGTATTGTTATGAATTAAAACGGAAAAGACCTGTTTTTTGAAAAGGTAGTGTCCTGCTTTGAAAGACGGGGAGGTTGAGATGCCGACGTAACGCAGTGTTGTGACAGAGGTGGAGCCCGAGCTGCCTTGTCATGGGCCTTGACCTCCTAAATAAATGCTCCCTGGCAGCACACGTGAGCAGCGCAGCAGTGTCTCTCAATGTGCAGTTCGTCTAGTAAAGAGATAAAAGTGAACGTGAGGATTTTCAGTGTTAGACTGGCCTGTGTGTTTCACGTTCAGTAACTCTGAAACCCCAAAGGAAGATGGACTAGAGGGGAAGGGAAGGAGATGCTGCTGTGCCCGTAATGAAATAAAGGGACTTTTTACATTAACTTACTCTTAATTGCACTGAGCTTTTTCTAATTTACAAAGTGGCAAAACCCTCACTTTCTTCTTTCTTATTTCCAGAGGAAGCACATCAGTGTGGAAAAGGTCTCCTCATCCACTGCCAGGCTGGCGTCTCCCGCTCTGCCACCATAGTTATTGCATACTTAATGAAGCACACACGCATGACCATGACGGATGCCTATAAATTTGTGAAAGGCAAACGACCAATCATTTCCCCTAACCTTAACTTTATGGGGCAGTTACTAGAGTTTGAAGAAGATCTAAACAATGGTGTTACACCGCGAATCCTCACACCAAAGTTGATCGGCGTAGAGACCGTTGTGTGACGGTGAGGCTGTGAGGAGGCGGTCGGCGAAGGGGTTAACCTGTTCTTCACCTGATTTGGGGCAGTGACGGGTGGGTTTGGGGTTTTTCTTTTTAGCTTTCAAGGGGGGTTTTGTGGCAAACTTTTTGTGAATAAAAACCTTTTTTTGTAAGGAAAGGTTTTTAAAAGATCCAAGAACTTCGGCCATGTTTGGGATGCTGTTGTGATTTCCTTCCCAGACGCCGGCAGAGCAGGGAGGCTTCGGAGCGAAAGGAGTACTTTTTAAAATCAAAACACAAAGAAATACTGGGCTTTTTCCTTTTTATTTTTCCCTCCTCTCCAGCTACTTGTAGAGTTTATGGCTAAGTAGTCTGTGCAGGTTCATAGACTGAAGAAACCGAAGTTGAAGACGAAACAGAAACAGCCAAAACAAAGCAGGAAAAAACCTCCCTGAAACATAAGGGCCTTCATTCTGCAAAGGCTTTGCTAAAGACAACCTAGCAAAACGCTCACTGATGCAAAGGAAATCGAAGCAGCTTAAAAAGTCTGCGAGGCACTTTTCACACTCCTGACTCAAGAAGAAAAGAAAAAAGTTTATTTGGCGTGTTTCATGTTCCAGTTCTATTTTTCTATTTTGGGGTGTAAGGTTTTAACAGTAAGGGACTTTGATCATTCTATGCCATATGCCTTCACTGGCTTCTTGTGCAATAATAATTTGGGGTTTGTTTTGAGTGTTCAAACCAATTGGAGTTGGCTGCCCACTAATAATAAGATAATAATTTTTAAAGTCTAATAGTGCAACGGCAGCCGGCTTGGTTCAGAAAGGATAAATGAGAGCAATTATTTCGTTCCTTTATATGATTTTGATCCTGGTTACAGTGCCATAAACCTTGTTACATATGTATATCAGAATGTACAAAAATCAAGAATGAGCAAAGTTTATTTAAGAATATTTTTCGCACAAAATATTGGTGTGTTTCAGTTGTCTATGTAAAAAAAAATTTGATTATAAAATAGTCTTTTGGAAAATGTGTGTCCTTTTTATTTCTTTAGCAATTTTTCATTTTCTATGGGATGGGTTTTTGTTCTGTTCTTTTTGTTTGGGTTTTTTTGTGTGCGTTTTTTTTTTTTTGGTTGTTGTTGCAGTGTACATCTCCCTCTGACAAAACTGATATCTCTTGTTTGGCATCTCCTCTTCAGTGTTTTGTTCCTGTCCTTTGCTGGTGGAACACATTTTCTTTATTTTCTACTGTACTCTTGCATCCTTCAGTTTCTGTAAGCAGATTTTTCTCTACTGGGAGTGCATCCATTTTGGAGCTTTGCAGCTGAATTAGCAGTATTGATGAGGGCTCTTTGGGACAGACGTGTTATTTCTACAGCTCAGTAGCCATTTGGAAAAATAATAAATAAACATTCTCCACTGATTCCTGTTCATCTTCTTGCCATTAGCTTACTATGTTACAAAACTGTCCGGTTTCTAGAAATACAGTGGTCTCGTGTGTGCTTTTCCCTGGCATCTCTATAGCCTCCTCCTTCAGCAGTCTCACAATTCCTGGGAATCTTCCTCCTTGGATTTTTCCCTTCTCTCTTACCCATCTTTCCTTCATCCTCCTTCTTTTCCAGCTGTGTCAGTGTTAAGTGTGGTGTGTATTGTAGGGCTGCTGTTTCTGCCTGACAGTGTCTCTTAGGTGGCTGACTTTGCTTTCTTTGTTTGTATTTACTTTTTTTTTAATGATATGGTATAACCTGATCTCGTCTGGACCGTCACCAACTCTAAAGTTTATTTGTATGAGCCTAAAATGAGTTAGAAAACATTTCTCATATGATTCTGTTGTGCAAACTGATATATCCCAGGAAGTTTGATAGCAGTGAAGGTTTTTCCTAGATGAAAACCTAGATGGACTGAACCAAGATTAAAACAGGACCTGTCGGAAAACTTATGTATAATCACATTAGACATGTATATTTTTGTGGACATTTTACTTATAATGTTGTTACTATACAGATATTTTCTTGAAACTTATCCCTTTATTAAATTATTTTTCTACTGGAATGGATTTTTTTTTTTTTAATTCTTTTCTAAGATCAGTATTGGTCCTTTTGCTGAGATGCCTTTCGCAGCAAGTGTTGCCCAGGCAGCAAAACCGCTCGGACTGTGACCGTTCCTGGGGCTAAGGAGAGAGTGTGGCTGGACAGAGAAGTTCCCATTTGCTGGTTGGGACCCATCGTGCGCCGGGAGGAAGGAGGTCCCTTAGCAAAGAGGGGCTCCTTCCCTCCCTGCCTCCCTCCCCCCTTCCCCTGGGTTTGGGCCCAACCTCTTCCAGCTGTTCTCCGTGAACTGCAGGTGCAGGTCCTTTGGTAGCAGGGAGGAGGTTAGAAAACCTCTTTGTTTCTTGCCAGAGAAGCAAAAGCAGCCAGCAGGGCTTGAGGGCTGTCTGAGAAGCTGGTCCTCGCAGGCTATGTTTGTGGCCGTACGCACTGCGTAACAGTGCTGATGCTTTGTGAGGGAAACAGGTTATCCAGGGAGGGGAGCGTGCGAGCTGCCTGCTTGGGACACAGCACTCCTAAGCATGAAGGGGAAGGAGGACTAGATTCAAAATCAGCCTTCCCTATGACTGCTGTTTTCTTGTTCCTGTGCTAAATGGCCTGATGCGAAGGTCTCCAGCGGGAGGAAGGGCCTGCCACGCCGACGTGGCTCACAGCGTCCTCTCTGGTTCGGCCTCAGCTGCCACATGCTGCCTTTAATCAGGATCAAGTTTGCAGCCATGTAAGTTTTTGCGTTTGGTTCCTGTTTAAGCCAAAGAATAGCCCTCTCATCCCCGAGTAAGTTACTGGCAGCAAAGGGTCCGATCCTTTTGCCTTGGTAAGGCTGAGCAGCGCTGCTGCTGCTGCTGCGTGCGCGAGCGTGGAGTTTGGAGGGCTGGCTCCCTGCTCCCCTTGTGCTTATCCTTTGCGCTTATCATGGTGAGAAGCAGCGCCTGATTTTGCTCGCCAGCGTGATCAGCTTGGAAATGATGGGGCAGGGCAACGCGAGGTTGCGGGTGAGCAGAGTTTGCTGTGGGTCTGTCGGTAGCCGAGACGAGCTACGATCAAACCCCTCCTTTGTGCAGACCCGTTCCCTTGGAGGGGGCTGGAGCTGAGCTGGAGGAGAGGAGCTCAGGAGGGTTATGTCCTGCTGAAGGCAGCGCTGGGAAATGGCAGCCTGGGAATCACTTCACTGGGGGACAGGCTGAGGAGAAACGCTGATTTTTTTTTTTTTCAGGCAGAATTTATTGATGCTAGTAAATGATCACATGACTTCTTTATGCCTGAGGGCAGGAGAAATTCACTTTGGGTTTGTATGAGTGTTAGACCACCTGGGAGCCCTGTCTGTGTGCACGTGTGTTAGAGATGCCTCCTTTTCTGGTACCTGATACGATGTGCTATGAATACGTGCCTGCATATCAGTAGAAAGCCCCTGTCTGAGCATCACATGCTCCTAGGCAGGAAAAATAAAGAAAAATAGATTTGCCCTCATTTCTGCAAGGAAGCAAGGCTGAAGGGTTGGGGGCCACAGTTGCAAAGGAGTTTAAGCAGACATTGGCATTGCTTTGCTACAGAAACCTCTAGCAAGGTTATTTCTGACTTTAAGGTCAGAACTGAGGCTTGATCACCAGTCCCCTGCTGTTACTGCTGGCTGCAACACGCTCCCAGGTTCTCTGAAATGGGGCACAGTTAAACAAAACACAAATCAGCAACATCATTCTTTATCCTTTGATGCACACGTGGGTGTCAGCGAGGACAGGACCTGTTTTTCCCCGCTAAGCGTCAGCATTGCGTGCTTGTGTGTAAGGTATGCTTAAAATAGGCACGGTCCTGGAAAAAAATGACTACCTCGTAACATTTTCCATTTCTCCTCTTCAGGAGCTTGGGGTAGATCCCGAGCACTTGTTTCTGAAAGCATTGCCCTCAGGACCCAGGTCTTGTGAGCAGGTCCCTGAGATCCAACTTAAAGCAGGGTGTTCGGAGCAAGTGCTGCTTCTGGTTGTGAGTTTACTTTGTCTTTACAAACTGGGAACTCTACCGAATGGTGAACAATCAGTGTGTGACAATGTTAAGACCTGCTGTAAATCTGTTAATGCTAAAACTGTTCATTGACCTTGCAAGCTGACCCGATTTTAAGGTTGGACTTTCAGAGCCAAGAGATTGTTTAACTTTCCATGCTAAGTATCTTGTATGCTTTATGCTTCTGGGTCACACCAGGGACTGAACCAAATCCCCCTTTTTGTCTTGGCGGTCAGTTTTCTGAGGCTTCCGATGACTTTACCTTTCACAAATGTGCTAACATCCTTTGAGGCGAGACGAATCAAAGGTCCCTCTCCTACCCACTTGACAGATACAGGCTAGGAGTGTTTCAAGATGAAGCAATTGTGTAGGAAGTGCGTTGTTACCTTACGGTCACAAGATCTGCCAACAACTTGTTGTAGGGAGGTGTGTTCAAAAGCACACGCAGCAGCTGATGAGACTGAGATAGGGGACACAAGGGGTGTGGGAAAGCGCTGAACAGGCTGGGAGCATTTTGGCCTCAGGTCCCACTCGGCTGCAGCGGAGCTGGCTCCTGGTGCGTGCAGTACCAGCAGCAGGAAAGCCTCTCAGAAACGGAAGATGCTGTTTCAGTAGGGAGGACAAAAATAAAGCATGCTATCTCTTGACTGAGTTATGGAGGCAATCAAAGCGAGATACCAAGTGGTTGATGGCTGTCTCATTAGCAGGTATCTGCTTTCCTGTGGCATGTTTGCCTGCTGCTCCTGTAGGTACCACTGAGGAGGTTACGGATGAGCAGGTTTCAAATGGTCAGAGCACAGCCTGGCAAGAGTAGCTGATAATTAGGGCCGGTAGTCTTCCCGCGAGTGTGCTGCTGCTGGCAGCATAGGGAGGTAGTTCAAGCAGTGCTGCGGTCCCGCGTGCTGCCAGCCCCTGGCATCCTCCCGTTGCTGGGTGCAGTCTTGATCCCTCTGCTGAATCGGGTGCTCCTTTGCTGAGGGGTTGCTTTCTTCTGCTATCTCCTGTCCCTCTGTTGGACTCTGGTCCCAGTGGAACATGAGATGGAGGAGCAGGCTCCTTTCTTGTCTTGCTTTAGCTGTTTTCTGCATCTTTTTCAACACTGTCATTCCTCAGACCAGAGGAAAGCAATTTAAAGCCAGTCATTTTGAAGGTCTAAAGTCATTTGCAGTGGGATGAATGTTTTCGGCCACCCTGATGGGCTCCTGGTTTGATTTGGGTATTACCCAGGCAGCATCTCTCCTAGGGAGGCCAGAGCCCGAGACCTTCTCCTGCAGCAGTTTCTGCTTGCAAGCTTGCAGCTGCCTCATCACTAGAAACAAGGGACATTGCTGGGGTGACAAAATTACATATTGCAATCACCTGCTGAGTAGCATGCCAGTCTGTAGTTGGTGCTGCCCGGGGTGGGGAGGCCTGTCAGGTGTGCAATGAGCTGTGGAAGGACTTACCCAGCGTGCAGCCAGAAATCCCACCAGTGACTCAGTGGCTGATCTTCTCTTTGTGTCTTTATGGAGCCAGTATGCTGGAGTAGGTAGAGATACGGTCCCTTGCCTCAGAAGCTGTCTGAGCTCCTGTCAAATTTGGCTGGATCCAGTCTAGCTTAAATCCTCCACCATGAGATGCCCATCTGTTTGGGGTGTTCCTGGGCTGTGATGTGAGTTTGTCAGAGTGAGCATAGAGCCTGTGAGCTCCTGCCTCTGGGCTGGGCTCATTTCAGTGATGAGGAAAAATAACCTAAAGTTTTATTCCTGAGGATAGGAATTGCTGTATCTGGGAGGTGGAGAGTTCAGCACAGTACAGAAACACAAAAACCTAACATGAATCAGGGAGTAAAGTTAAAACATGTAACAAACAGTTTCTGATAGATAAAAGAGGTTAAATGTAATTTGACTATGTCTTGTCTTCACACTTCTACTTGCTGTACCTTAGCTTCTTTGACTGTCTATATATAAGAGATGACATTGGAGAGCATGGATTTATCATGAAGATTTATTTGTCATGGAGAGATGAAGGAGCTGTCTGGCACTTGGGCGTTTCATATCAAGTTGCGCTTCTGGCAGATGCCAGTGGAGGGTTTAAAGAAGATGACATTGTAGAGCAGAGTAGTAAGTTGCTATAAGGATGGACAGAAGTCCGTCTGTGATGCAGGGATTCTGAATAGAGAGCCACTGGATTTGTAAGATCTCTCTCTGGTCCAGGACACAGGCAGATACAAAACATCTACTCAGAGGCGCAGCAGCGGCTTCCCTGAGAACATGTTCTGGTCATTTGTTAAAATCCATTGGGGTGACAGAAAAGGATGGTGGCGTGAAAAACTGAGGTATTGGCAGCTGGGCTGAGGAGCTTGACTGGAGCCGTTTACATTTTCAAAGGTCTGTCCGACAGTCCTGAACAAAGCTTTGCCCCACTAGCATCCATTTGAAAGCTCTTTTTTCAAGGCATCCAGTTTTGATGCAGTGCTGTGCCTCTGCCTTACATGGCTTTGCTCTGTCTTGTAATACTTCAACGCCTGAGACCAAACTTTTGCAGTTACTGGTAATAGTTTGTAGGCATTTGTTTCCAGCGGGAGGCAAACGGGTGCTGAGGAGCACGCTGACAGTCTGTGCTCCTTCTCCAAACCCTCCTCGGTTTTCAGCTGTGCTCCTTGGGTGGCGAGGGCTGTGGTGACCGTCAGGTCAAGGCGTGGAGTCCAGCTGTGTTTCAGCTGTTGATGCTGCTAGAGTGCGACCTATGGAGAAAACCCCTCTGGGCTTGGCTTTTCTGGGCTGGGGTCTGTGACAGTGCCTGAAAGGGAAACTCAAGGGCACTGGGCGGGCTGTTGCTGCCAGCTGACTCAGCTGAACTCTTGCCCATGTACCATCAGTAAAAATCTCAGCCTGAAATGAGAGCCCAGTTCCTACTCTGAATTTTTGATGCGTATAGGGGATTTGGTACATGGTCATGAATACCTAACCTTTGTCATGGAATCTAGGCCACTAAAATGTTGACAGCTCTACAGAATCTGTGAAACACAGCATGTTCGCTGTAAGACAGGATTTGGTTTCTTCGGGAGTCCTCTCTGCTCCTTGTGATAACTGCTTGTAAATAACACTGTGGAAGCAGGAGGCAAGACCTCATCCTTTAGACAGGTGGTGTCCGTCCCATTTTGCAGCTGGGGTGGATGAGAGGGATGTCCATGGTCAGAGAGCAGAGTGAGGAACAGAGCCCAGGAGCTAGAACTCCTCTTGCTTTACTAATGTCACAAACCCATTTCTTAAAACTTCAGCTGGTTGCTGATAAATGTGGTGATTAGCTACAGCTTCAAACGCTGAGACCTTTCTCCTTGAAGCTGGAGCAAATTAGGTCCTCATTGTGTCCAGCTGTCCTATATGCACTGAAAAAGCCACAGCAATTTTAGCTTCCACTAAGTGACACTGAAGTCTTATTAGTGCCATTCACTAAACCCCTTTCTGCTGCTGTGTGAGCATTAGCAAACGGTCCTCTGCGCCTTAACTCTAAATGAAGAGCAATGCATACGTATGGTAGTTTACCACCCTATATTTAACAAAGCCACGATTACATGGAGATATAGAAGGGGCTGATAAGCCCTTTGAGTACTCTGCAGAGAAATGGCACCAAAATAGTTGTAGTGTTGTTTCTAATTGCAATGGATGAGCAGCCTGGCTCATTAATCCTCCCTATCAGCAGCACATAGCCTGTCTGCACCAGAATAGCCCTGATCTCAGCAAACCTGCATCCAGCCCTGGCCTCCTGTTTTCGACGTATTTGGAAAAGACAAGCTTCCAGCACAGCCCCGAAGGGACTTCCATTTGGCTGGGCTGCCTTTCCACAGCAGAGATGACCCAAGGTGTGAGAGGCTTTGCAGCGTTTCAGGAGACTACCAGGGTGCACGCAGATGGCTCTGCAACCCCGACTTTAGGCTGAGCAAGAGCTGGTTCGGCAGATCCTGCAGCGTAGTCGGGTCGTGCTGGTGGGCCCTGAACCATCACACCAACATCTCTCGTTGCTCGGGGGCTGGTGGGGCTGGTGCGGCTGGTGCTTGTGCTGGCGACCATCAGCTGTGCAGCACAAGCACCTGTGTGGTGGGGGAACTGTGCTCCCTCACCCCACCAGCCCCGCACACGGCTGGCATGGCTTTACACTGCTACAGACTCGGCTTTAAAGCCTGGGGATGTAATTCAGAGAGAGCTGTTGGGCAAAGGGCCCGCGCTATTGTGCTTCTCCCTTCTCTTTTTCCCCTTTTTTCTTGGACACCTGCACAAAGCTTTTCTGGGGCTCTAACGGGCGCTGTTAACAAACCAAGTCTGTGTTTTCTTGCTGTCTTCAGTGACTTCAGCCTAAGCTGTCTTTGCAGAAATTTTCTCTCAAGAGACGGTGCGAACTGCTCTTGAAAACTGAACCTGAGTCTTTAATAGCACTCAGTACTGTTGCAATCATCCTGAAATCCTCACAGTAGGAGCCTGGAATCAGGGACTACACGGACAAGAAAGCCAAAGCTGGAGTCTGACGGTGACTTGGGAAATGTTCCTGCTTAGGGCAGAGGCTGCACAGTGCGTCATGAGGTGCAGAGTACTGCCAGCCTGGTGTTCGGGGTGGAGGAAAGTCGTGCAAAGACAGGGACTGTAGCGACCGGGCAAGCACAAGTGTGATGGTACCACTGTTTTGGCTGCTAAATGGGGATTTAGTCTTCTGCACCCATATGGTATGCAGGTCACTAAGTACTGTGCAGGCAGGAGATTTGGTTTTGGAACAGGCTAATGCCTGTTGAAAGCTAGGAAAGTTTTCCTCATCTATTTTCTTCATTTTAATTGTACGTATCCTATTGGCTTTGAAGACTGAACGGCTAGACGGCGGCATCTTATAGCACACCCTGATGCGGTAGGAATTTGTCAGCTGAATGCTGGCAGCCAGCGGCAGCCGCTTGATCGGTACCAGCCTGCTTCGAGACAGGCTTCTGCAGAGCTGAGCCCTTTCCCACTCAGCACGTTGCAAAGATCTGCTTCTTGCAAACTGTCTGATCCAGGGTGTGCTGGACCTAATTTCCCTTCCAGCTGAATTCCTGGGATGACTGAGCTGGATATGGCTGATAAATCACTGGGGAATCAAATAAATAAACTCCTGCTACCTTTGCCTTGCTTTCGCTAGGATGACCGCACATTGTACATGAGGAAGCAGAGGAACCGTGACTTAGTGCAATCTGTCAGAGTAAGGGTCATGTATGGAGAAACTGGGCAAAAGGATTTCTGGATCATCCTAAGATCCCAAGGAAATATACTATAGTATTTTTGCTTCTTTAACCTCTCCCTATTCTATGTTTCTGTTTGCCAGATGCCTTCAGTAGCACTCCAGGCACATGGTCTTATGCCCACAGAACAATGGTATTTTGCCTATTAAAATTCTCCTTTCTGTTTCAGCTGGAGATGGTGTTTCTCTTTGCTTCCTTTTTCACCTTTAAGGTGAAAAAATGTAAGGCTTTTAATGATTGGAGGGTGGAGAAAGCATAACCACCTTGCTGAAAAGTACCATGTGTGGGAGATGCTAAGAAGCAAAGGATGGCACACAGAGGGAAAACTGGGCGCAGAAGTGAGAGTCTCTCCTCACCTGGATTTGAGGGACAATGCCAGATCTCTGCTGAGTGGTGGGGAGCCAGGAACACCACCTCTGGCAGTTGGTAGCTGGACCTCTTGAGATGAGCTGCTGACCAGGGAAAGAAATGGGTCCTGGGAGCTGGGCTGGAACAAAATAATAATTTTGCTTCACGCGTTTCTGTATGATATCATTGGCCTGGTTCAGAGAGATGGAAACAGTGACCCAGATAGAAAGGGAGTTTCTGCATGGCAAAAAGTCCACCTTAGTCCCCGCTCTGGGCAGCAGGGGAGAGCTGGGTTGAGATAGGGTACCTGCAGAAGGCAATGGAGACATTGTGTGCCTGTCCAAGGGTTTGAGATCCTCCTGGAGTCTTCAGCTTCCCAGGGAGAGACTGGGGATAGCTGCATCCTGGTAACTGGAAGCCAGTTGGGTCCGACTGGAAGCCAGTTGGGTCCAACTGGCATCATAATGCTGGGAGACAAGGCTTGGATGGTCCAGCCTGTTGGCAGCTTTGCCCACCTGAGAACCATCTTGGCTTCCCTGCAACCCTTTCACCATGAAGGTTACATTCTGTTGCCTCATGGAGGGCACTTGGGCGCTTTGTCTTCACCCTGCTGGCTCTGTTAGTCTCACTGCGGTTTCCTTGCGCTTATCATGAGAAGGCTCATGTTTCAGTTCCTTGTAACTGTGCTGAACTAGAGCTATTTGGGGCTAAAATTTTCCGTGTTGGGTGGGTGTCAAGGCTGAGAACCCCTTTGTGCTCATCCGAAGTTGATTTACTCTATTTCCAGTGTGTTCTTCGGTAATTCTCTTTAACTTGAACTGATGAGAATCTTTTGAATAAGGTGTTTTGATTTTATTCATTAAGAAAATGAAAATAATATAATTTTCATTAGGAAAATGATTAAATTTATTAACTGCAAGGCATTGCATGGAATGCATAATTCTACTAAGGTTTTTGTTTAGAAAAATAATTGGAAAGAAACCCTTTTGATAAGGTCAGAGTGTGTCGCTTGGACATTTCTAGTGATTAAACTGTTCAATTGCTTACTCCCAAAAAGGACTTCATCTTCTGAATGCGTATCTAAAATGAAATAAAGTTGCTGTTGGAAAGAAGTGCTTTAACTTTTGTTAAAATTTTTGGTCATCTGTAAATGAACCATGTTTTAAATGGCTCAGTGCAGGCAGTTTTTTAAATGATGGGTTTCCTTCCAATAAGGAATATCAATACTTCCCAGTGGATAATAATCCCAAACAGTAAATGTGAGCAGAGAGGAGCTTTGCCTGCCTGCCTGATTTATTTTACAGACTTTGAAGCACCCTGAGGCTGTGGAGGTGCCTCCCCAGGGGCTGGTGCGGGGTCTGTGTGGGTCACCGGTGGGACTGCTGGTGTAAAGCGCCTGCCTCCACTGCCCGCATCATGAGCGTGACCCAGATCTGTTAATGATGTCAGAGTGGTGTGCTGACATCCTGAAATGTGGCTGCTGCTCTCCCTTCCAGGTGAGTCCAAGAGTTCACTCATGGTTGGAGCCAGGTAGGAGAAGGGTCCAGCCTGGCCTTGGTGGGAGAGAGAAAACAGAAGGAGGCTCCTGTGTTCTGTTTGTATTGTCTTCAGGCAGTTTGTTCTGTGGCGTGGACTCCTAGTCATGCTGCTGCTAAACCAGACTTTATGGGGCTACGGTTGAGAAAAGAAAATGTCCGTGTCAGTGACTGACAGCACTTGCAAGACTGCTGCGTCTTGCCTGGAGGGTAGGTGTTGACGGTGTATTTGTTCTACCAAGACTATGTGGTTGCAAAGGGGGGCCAAATAGACATGTATCCCCAAACTGGGTCTCAATGTGAAGGTGAAATTCTCTTTCTAAAAAGTAATGATGTATTCTTACATTCATGAGAGATCTTAAAAAGTATTGACTTACAGAGGCTCCCCAGAGTTTCAAGCTTTTGCAAACTACTACTTCAGTCTCTTCAGCCTGCCAGACTTAGAGGGAAGTGAAGCTTTCCTTCTGTATGATAGTTTCTAACAACATACTCTGTGCTGGTATTTCTTTTCTTCCTTCCTAATGTTTGTTTGCCTGATCCCCTTTGGAGCACTCAGACTAGAAGCACTCAGTTATGTTTACTGGGCAAAGACTTCCCTTGATATCCTGAAAGCAGTAGGAGAAGGTCTTACGGGAGTTTTAAGTTTGTAGTCTTGGGAAGTGCAACTCCTCCTTTGCTATTGACTCTGGGCATCTGTTTGAGCTGGGCATTCAGTGTTGGATCTCCATGTGAGGGTCCAGCCCAGCTGGGACCCCTGGAAACTGTTGACTCCAAGCCAACACCAAGAATGAACCACGCTGCCGAGGGTAGTGCTGTGGTTGTAGCAATGCCCTGTTCCTACTCTGAGGGATGCGAACTCCTTCAGCCCTTTCCTGGAGCACATCCTGACCCAAGGCTGGCCACCAACCGGTGCAGGGTTTACAGCAGGGGCAGGTATCCCTGATCCGGGATCTCTCCTGACAGCTATGTCAGGGGAGGTTTCCTTGTTTCTGGTCCTCTTTCTGGGCAGGCAGACATTTATGTGCTGAAGTGTGATCTGAATTCTCATCCTCAGCATTCTCACCTGTAAAATGAGGGGAGGGAATTGCTTACATCTTGGGGCTCAGCGCTCCTCACAGAACGTGTGGATGGAAGAAGTGAGGTTAGAGGTCCTCAAAGAGGAGTTGTGGCCTAAGGAGCAAATGGCGGTTGTATTGGGTTTGAGTGGCGGGGTTTTGGCAGCAGGGGAGGGGCTGCAGGGGCGGCTCCTGTGAGAAGCTGCGAGAAGCTCCCCTGGCTCCAAATCAGACCCGTCTCTGGCCAGGGCCGAGCCCATCAGCGATGGTGGCAGCGCCTCTGGGGTAACAGATTTAAGAAGGGGAACCTGCAGCGGCGGAGGAGATTGGGGTGTGAGAGAAACCCCTACCCAGACACCGAGGTCAGTGAGGAAGGCGGGGAGGAGGTGGGCCAGGGGAGGGGATGGCCCCGCAGCCCCCGGTGAGAGGGCCGGCTGTGCCCCTGCAGCCCAGGGAGGGGAGCGGGGGAGCAGGTGCCCACCTGCAGCCCGGGGAGGGCCCCACGCCAGAGCAGGTGGGTGCCCCCCAAGATGGCCGTGACTCCGTGGGGAAGCCCGCATTGGAGCGGTCAGTGCCTGAAGGGCTGCAGCCCGCGGGAGGGATTCACGCTGGAGCAGTTCGTGAAGAGCTGTCTCCCGTGGGAGGGACCCCAGGGCAGAGCGGGGGCAGAGTGAGGAGTCCTGCCCCTGAGGAGGAAGGAGCGGCAGAGACAAGGTGTGAGGGACGGACCCCAACCCCCATTCCCCGTCCCCTGTGCCGCTGGGGGGGAGGAGGCAGAGAAAACTGGGAGTGGAGTTAAGCTGGGAAAGGAAGGAAGGGTGGGGGAAGGTGTTTTAAGACTTGGTTTTACTTCTCATTATCTTGCTGTGATTTGATTGGTAACAAATGAAACTGATTTTGTGTTTTTTCCCCAAGTCGAGTCTGTCTTTTGCCCGTGACCATAACCGGTGAGTGATCCTTCCCTGTCTTGACCCACGAGCCTTTAATTATATTTTCTCCTCCCCATCCCACCGAGCAGCCGTGTGGTGCTTTGGTGCTGGCTGGCTGTAAGCCACGATACCGGTGCACTTCTCTGGATTCACCCTGAAAGCACTTGAAGAGCACTTGACACTGCATGTGGTAAAGGGATTGGAATGCTTATTAACGCGAACAGGAACATTAATATGTTTGTGAAACAATATTGTGCAACTAAAGTCAATATAGTGCTTTGAATTGCCAAAGAGCAATTCAAGAAGTAGAGAGTATCGAAGTTCGTACACTTGAAAGCGAAGGGCCTCACGTTGCCCGTGATTGACTTGTTCGGCTCCGCTTTCCTAGCGCTCGGCTGTGCCGACAGCCTTGTGCCTGAGGTGCTGTGCCTGTTCTGAGCTTGAGTGAAAGCACATTTTTCTTATTGCAGGGTGCTAGTAAGAAATGAAGGTATGCCTGAATACCAGGCTAGAGGTAAAGGCAACACACGGCTTTTCTAATTCAGAGCATTTAATTCATCTTGGGGGAAGAACGTTCCTGTCGTCTTTTCAGCTATATGACCCCCGTGCTTTTGTGCATAATTATCCTGGGTCATTCAGAGATGCAGCAAAAGGGTTTAGGTATTCACTAGGGATGATGAGTGCTAAATTAAAGGGTGCTTGACGTTTAACGTAGTCAAGAAAATCGTGAAAGGAAGAAAGCGACGTGTTGAAGTTCGTTTCTCTGATAAAAGACAACAAGCAGGAAAAGCTGGTACAAAGACCTGCAATACAATATAAGAAAATCTAAGGTCGAGTTAGAAGCAAGCAAAGTATGCCAAAAAGGGATTGTAATATCTTGATAATTCAGATATATATTCTTTGGTTGGTAATTTACCTCTTTTTTCTTTAAAAAGCATCTGTGTGTTGTTTGCAGGACAGCTACCAGGGGCATTTGTTTCATTTCGTACAGATAATTCCACTGATGAGGTAAAAGGTATCATTTAAAATAATTTTCCAGCAACGTTTCTCTATTAAAATGTAAATTTCAGAATTTTGTCTTGTTTGCACAGTTTTGGTTTTGTGTGGATAAAACTAGGATTGCCTCCTCTGGATTATTTTATAGCATTTTTTTGAAAGTTGCTAGCAAAATTTTTACAGACCTGTGATCACAATATTAGCAAACTAACTTCCTCAAAAGCGTCCTTGCCATTAGCAGTTTGAGTAAAATTTTAAGAAAGTGAGAGACACAGTCTGTGTGCCATGGCATTTTCTGCGTGTGAACATTGAATAGTGGCCTCAGGAAAGACGCGCCTGGTTTCTTGGAAGACCCCAGTTAGAACTTGTCCAAATGTTCAGCGCGGCATAGCTGAGCACACACAAGTTCAGAAACCTGGAAAATGGAGGATGCGGCTGAGGTGTCCCACCTGTCGGGCTGGTGACCCAGCAAAGGGAGCACGGCACCTTGAGCTCTCCAAGAGAGGTCATTTCTCACCCCAGTGAGACTCAGCGCTGGGAAGGGATGTAGCTAGAGAGGCAGTCTGGTCCTTCTACATTTACTCCACGTCCTCTACCGAAGTCCAGGTGACTGATCAGTTTGTAAACCTCCTTTTAAGCATCTTCTTTTCCTTTTTACTGCCTTGGGGCTGAAGTCCCCAAAGCTTCTAAGCTCCTGCAAAGTGAAACCCTCTCAAACCGCTGACCTCGAAAGCCCTGCGAATGCTGCATCAAGCTGAAGCTGTCAGGGAGTCAGAGGCTTTGGTGCTCCTTTCACACACCTGGTTCCTGTTGCTCCTCTCCCAAGGTTCTGTGAACGGAAACTTAGAGATAATTTGTAAAGAAAAGATCTTCCCCCCGCCCCCCCATCCCCCCCTTCTTATTATGTTTTGACCACTCAATTACCCTGTTCCAGAGAGAATGCAGTATTTCTCAGAAAAGGTGGTCCTTTTTCTTTCCTTATCAGCCCCACTCTAACCCAGAAAATAAATCAGTGAAAGTTCAAATTCCAGTCTATTTATCAAAACCACAGCGTTGGAGTGATTACAAAATAAGTCTGCTTCTCTGTACCCATGCTTTTAAAATTACTCACTAATTTTGGCAGCTCAAGCCAAAATCTGTGTGCCTCTTTGAAAGTGGCTACTTAAAAATCCAGATCTTTAAGCCCTGTCGTGTTTAGCACCAGCTTTTTATCACTTGCTTACTTAGTCCCTGACTAAGCGATGGTGGTGACCATCAGTCATGCTTACAATTTGACCCATCTCAATCCACGGAGAGCATGTTTTTCCCACTGCTGGTAGTTCATGCTGTTTATTTTGCTCTTGCTCAGCTTTGCTCCTTCATCGTCTTCTCCTTAACTGACCCTGAGGTTGAATGCCACAGAAATAACCCTCCTCAAACAATTAGCTAGCCTGCTTTCTGTCATCCTAACCACATACAAGCTGGCTGATTGACCAATATTATTTCAAGCTTATTCAGTAATCCTTTAAAGGATTTCTTTTTGAATGCAAATAAGGGGATAATTATTTAATGTAATTATTTTATTAATGTACTTTACAACACTTTTTACCTTACTTGTGTTGAGGTTTTCATAGCCTCACTGCATTACAATCCTGACAGCAACACTGGGTTTTGAAATTTCAATGAATAACTTAAATTAACTTCTAAGTCGGAAAGAAGTAAACCTCATTCCTTGCTTCTAAGCTACTCTGACCTGACAAATTCAATTTCTAAAGCACCATGTTCCTGTGATCTCTGCCCTTCTTAATGGATAGCATGGTCTTTAAGTTTCTACTTGAGAAACTAAGTTGGCTTTGAGTTTGAGTGTTAACTGTTTAGCTTGTGGTGATCAGGTGGCTCAGCAGAAGGGTGACGGAGTAAGTGCCTCTGTATTGTCAGGTCACTTATCAAATCCAGTCCAGTCAGGTAGTTTCCAAAAGCTGAGAGAGACCTGTGGCGTATGTGAAATGCATCAGTTGTGAATGGACTTCAGCATCAGTAAAACCCAGCTGTAGGCTGGAACCTGCAGTCCTCCATTAAAATACGTTTTGGTTTTGGTTTTTCTTTTTTTTAATATGTAAGCAATTTATGAGCAGTGGATCAGTCTGCATGGTTTTAATTTAAAGCCATTGTTGTTCTTGGTCTGTGTGCATGGGCAGGGAAACCGAGCTACCTTTTCTTTTATTTATTTATAAGTAATATTGTGCTACTGCCAACCTGGAGGAAGTTCTTTGGCAATAGCACTCTCGCCCTCAGTGATCACTTGCAGTCTATGAATGTTACATAAAAATAACAAACAAATCTGCTGCCAGAATCTATAGAAGCCTTTTCATAAATCCTGAAACAAACTTGGGCCACAGTAATTGCTGCCAGGCAGGGCTGAATAGCGTTTCTGAGTGGCATAAAATCTGGGGTGAGAAAGAGTTGAATTAAATATTTTGAATGCAGCAAATTTAAGACATATTAAAAAGCAGTAGCTTTTTGGATAATAAGCAGAAGCACAGTCCTCTCTCCACATCTGTTCCTGGCTGATCATGAAGAGGGGACTTGGTTAAGAGGACATAGGTTAGAACTGGGATTGCACAAGAAATAGCATTTTCTAACTGATTGGAAAGGATGGAAATAGGGAGTTGGGAATGAGAATTTCCATCAGAGGAAATGATGGGTTGATGCAATTGTTACGCAGCGCTTAAAAAGTGACTGGGAAACAGTCTTGGGTCTGGGACATCTGCACCTTGCCTGAAAATGTCTGCACCAAATACTGTGGTAACTGTTCTAGTTCATCCTGATGTAATGGTGAGTTTTCCCACGAGATCCTGACATTCCCAATGCTTTCCCTCAGGAAGGGGAGGTGCTCAGGGAGGGTGAGATACTGTTTCAGGCACGTATGAAGTGCCAATGCTGAGTTCCTAAAGTCTGTGTTGCCATGTGCTGCATATCCCTGTGGCAAGTTTGCAGACACTCCTGACTTGAGCCTCGGTGACACAAGGAAGGTGAGATGCGGCTCCTGTGCTGCCTCTGCTCTCGGGGGGCTGCGTTCCCCAGGCCTACAGTCTGGGAGCCCCAAGGGCATACAGGAATCCAGCCTTTCATTATAAATGTGGCATGAACTTGGGGTAAAGCTGACGCTAAATGGGAATTAAAATTCATAAAATGCTGGTTGTCACATAAAACTAAATAGCCAGTGACTGTTGTGAAGTACAATCTGACCGTAAAATCAAGTCTTTTCTAATTGCATGTAACAGCATCAAAATATCACACTTAAAAATCACAAAATGGCAATAATTGCAGGAGTGTGTGAATTATAGCATGGCTAAAACTCATGAAACTTTTGTCAGTTGTCATGCGTGCGTTGCCAGAAATGGCTAAAGCCGCAGCTGTGGTGGAACACAGCTGACAGAAAGGTGGGCTACCCACAAGTGTCTGGGTTTGGGGTTTTGGTTATACACTAGTGCCCTGTTTTCAGAAAACAATGAACTGGCTTCCTCAGGAGGGTCTCCAAAATGACTTGTTTTCATCCAAAACGTGAGCTTTTGGCTGTGGCTAGGCAGAGCTGTGAGCACTGATCGTGTTCCTGCAAGTTCTCATGATCCCGAACCCACGTTTTCCCCAGCTTTGTGGAGGTCAAATGGGTAAATATGCAGGCTGAAGTTTCCCTAAGCTTATACTGTGTTTTCCTGGAGGGTGACAACAGAGTATGACCACAGACTGAGTCGTCCTCGTCTTCCTCTTCCCCTTTCCTCAGAGGGAGGAGATTTTGCTGTTTGTGGCAGCAGAGCAGTGCTGTTGCCAACTGAATTGCCGTGGTTGCCTCTGGCTCCGTGGCGTGAGTACGCCGACGTCTGTATTGCGTGGAAGTGCTGCTGTGGACAGGACCTGTCAGGGCTGACGGTCCGGGCCATTTCCCACCGCTGGGGAGGGTGAGACACATGCTGGTGGGAGGGAGCTCCATGCGTGGGAGATCGCTAGAGCAAGATTTGGGTGGTTGGCGGCTCTTTGCTGAACAGGCAGGGAAACTGTCCTACCAAACACAAACTGATGGGGCAGTAAGGTCAGGACATTATCTTTTTCTTTCCACAAGGTACTTGGTAGCAACATTTCCAAGGGCGAGAACATTTAGAAACTTTTTGGTAAATATTTCTGGTTTGGCTTGTTTAGTGGATATGAATGTTCAGTTCCTTCTTGCTATCTGTAGTCCTAAAGTCTTGTAGGACCCAATTAAGGAGGAACGAGACAGGTTTGTGGGTGCTGGGACTTTTTCATAAGATAATGGTGTGCTTGTGGAGTAATAACTTTGAACAGAGTGGATGTTACCGTTTGGCCTTGACAATTATGTGCCTGTATATGAAAAAAGCAGCGTTCCCAGGGAAAGAGGACCAAGAGAATCAGGAGTCTTTACGAGGAACCCCAAAGCCAGCAACCAGCAGATGAGATCATTAAGTCTGAGGGTAATGTGGTTCCTGGGAAAGGTTTAGCAACTAATTAATTTTCTTTTTCTGCTTATACAGACACTCTTTTTAGTACTGCCAATGGGTGATTAAAGCACGTCCATTGCTTCATGAAGTGGAAGCTTACCAAGTCAGTATGAGTATGACTTCGTTGATCTGACGTATATTGGGGTATGTGGGGCTCGGCGCACGTGTGTTCCTACTGATCAAGGGACCCTACGCTTTGTGCATTCAGGCTCCCTTACCTCCTTAAAGATGCTCTTTCATTATTTGCTCTTATTTAAAAGTACACTCTCGCAGTGGGTAAGGAGGCAGCTGTGAGAAAACAGTGACTGAATTACTCAATGCTTCTGAAGTGTTTGTGGGTTAAGGGAAGAATGGAAAAGCAGAGGAGATAATGACCGTGCTGTCTTTCCAAAAGCAGACAAGGCACAAGGATGCAGAGAAAGACTGACTTGCCTTTAAAATACATTAAGACACTACATGCTGATCTGTAAAATATTTGAGCTTCAACCATACAGGAATTAGGATGATGACCCCAAGTTACAGCCACTGGCATACTTTCGTTTCATTACAGCCATTAAAGTGTGGCATGCCAAAAGAGGCTAGTTGAAGGTGTCCCTGTTCACTGCAGGGGGGTTGGACTTGATGACCTTTGATGGTCCCTTCCAGCCCAAGCCACTCTATGATTCTACATCTGCCTATGCACAGATATCTAGTTATACCTAGTAGATATCGAAGAGCAAAGGCAATAAATACCTGCGGTATGTGTGTGCCTTCGTGTATATTAGTAAATAGTCTGCTGTTGTCTTGTAGAAAATTAAGGAAATCTAAGTAGTGAGAAATCAGTGTTATGTTTTGGCTGGCAAGCAGCAGTATGCCCATTTTCCTCTCTTCCCTCTGCCTCGTGCAAATTATGAGGTGCGTGGATTAGTGACATAAGAATGAGTAAGGTTTTTCTGTGTTCACTTACATAAAATCCAGTCCAAGTACATTTACTGAGGGGATACAGTTTTTCCTAGCATTAAATCACAGCCCGTTACAGCAGCGCTTCTCGAGCCTTTCCAGTCGGCAAAGCTCCCTTTCCCACCTAGCCGTCGAGAAGTGTGGTCTCAGCCCTGTCTGCCCCCAGCCCTGTTAACGAGTCCCAGGAGAACAACATATGTATTTTATGTATGATTAGTATATTCTGTGGAGGCACAGTCCTCATATTGCTTCAGGCAGCTCTTATGAAAGTGCTGCTGCGAATAAATACAGATGTCTCTTGTATTTTTTTTTTTTTTTGTTAAATGGAAAAACTGTTCATCTGTGAGGTGTGAACAGGCCCTGTCACTGTCACCCAGCCAGAAAGGGACACAGCCCTGCTCCCCAGACTTCGTTAGTTCACTAGCTGCGTCTCAACAGCCTCTAAAATAGTTAAGACTTTGACCTCCTTAGGAAAGAACTAGTCAACCAGACAGCATTATTTTAGATCCCATCTGCATAAAGGATCCTCACGTATTTCACGCCAGGCGAAGCTGCCGGCCAGGTCTCCAAGCCGTCCGAGACCCCCCTCTGGGGCAAGGCACATCTCAGAAACCTAAAAGGAAGGTTTTTCTCTGACACAGAGGAAAGCTGTTACTTGTGGCCCTCTAGATGAATGGGAAATATCTAAGGAGATGGACTGGATTTTAAGATTAAACATACCAGCACCCTGGAGAAACACGGGTTGCTGGAGATGGGAGGCTGTAACAGTAGCTTGGCCATGTGGTATACATCCCGTGAGGCAGGAAAATGCATGCTGCTGTTTCTGGATCTGCGTGTGAAATATTAAAAGGCAATGCGATGTGCAGCGAACGGCGCGGCAGTGCCCCACCTACCCCAGTGAAGCCGTGCTCTCGCAGGGAAGCAGGAGAAGGTAACAGGAGGGCTCAGGGTGCTGCCTCCATCCCCCAGCAAGGGAGATGGTAAAAGGGGTGCAACGCTGACCACCAAATGGGAACAGACAGAAAGGTATTAATTACCCCAGGAGCTGATTAAAACAAAGCCCTCTCGCTGATTGTGGCCTCGAGCGCAGCACGCTGCGACGAGGCAGCCGCCTGCAGCCACCATTCTCCCGGGGCCGGGAGAGGCGGGGGAAAGGACAAAAGTTGCGGTACCGCGTGGGGGAAACGTAGGTAAGAGCAAGCGGTTGAGACTAACTGAACCTGCCACGGGATGTCACACCGATGTGCACGGACGCATCCAAGGGCACATTTATCTGGCAGCTTCGGATTCGACTTGTGGAGGGAGGCGCCTCTGAATGCAAAGTTCAGGTAGTTCAGCACACGGCGTTTCCTGCTCCTCTCGGAGACGAGATGAAGTGTGTGCGTGTTTGTGTCCCTGCCTCTCCGGCATTGTCTGCCTGTTTACAAACTGCACGCACTGCGATTTTGTATATATTAGTACTTGGCAGCTTATATAAATAGGTTTGCTGCTGAGGCACAAGCAGCAGTGGGCTCCAGCTTTCCTAACCGTGACTGCTCTGCTAACAGAAATAGAAAAGAGTTTTAAAGTCCTTCTGACTTTGAACACTGCACTGCGAGCCAATCTTTTGTATTAAAAATAGCATTTCCTTACAGAGTCTCTTCTGGAGTGGCTCTGTATCTCCTCTTTCCTTTCCTCTTCTGTGCTTAAATAAAGACTGATTAATTAATCAGACTTTTCGCTGCATAAATGATAAGGATTTCTGGCAAGTGAACTGATATTACTATCTTCATGCTGTCCACTGAAATTTGGGTAAAATAAACTACTTGCAAATCACTACCAGTGGTGCAAGAGAGTGCTGCAGGTTTTGAGCAGGGGAAGTAATGTATAAAATATTAGATAGGTGCTTTATTTGAACAAATCTCTCTTTTTTTTTAACTGAGTAATTATGTGATTCCTTGACCTAACACGAATTGATCAGACTTTCCTCCTTTTTACACCCATGCACCATAAGGTCAGCACGTGGTGTTATACCTGACATCAGCAATATGAAAAATTTCAACTGTGGAACTGAATTTTTACTT
>JAVKLA010000054.1:13276325-13295508 GCA_034782735.1 Sagittarius serpentarius | reverse complement strand
TTTTCAGCACAAATCCAAAACACAGCCCCATACCAGCTACTATGAAGAAAATTAACTCTGTCCCAGCCACAACCAGCGCAGTGCTCCCCAGTTTCAGTATCTTCAGCACCTCGTCGTGCTACCGAGAGCCGCTCTCCAGCGAGGGAGAGGACAGCCGCGGCAGGATGTGCTCGCCTGCTGCCAGGCGGTGCTGCCAGCTGCAGGGAAAGTCGGGATGCGAAACTCTTATCCGCCCCATCCTCACCTTTCCAAAAACTGCTTTGTGTGATTTTCCACAACTCCCAGCCCCAGACCACCAGCAGTTTTGTTGTATGTGCAGGAACTGAATGAGGAGCTGAGGCTGCTGAAGGACAACGTTTATCACGGGACACTGCAGGTGCAGTGGAAAGGCTTGGGGTTTGTTTGTGTATTTCTGTTCTTACATACTGTATGAAACCTAATCTAAAGCACTTCAGTAACAGCCAGAACTGCCAGAAGATTTCTTTGAAAACTTTCATGAGATCAGGTGTTTTTTATAGATAAAATACCTTCTGACTTTATTAGAAATCAGAAGTCCTAATGATTACGCCATGCACTCTGAATTCCCAGGGGGGTATTTTTAGGCCTGCCATTAACACTGCAAGCTCTAGCCTGTCAGATCTCCAGTGGGCATTTGAGCTTTTCTTAAAACTAGTTGTGTGTTGGCTTCACCAGCCCAGTGATGTACTTGGCTTGGTGTGCCCAGCTCCCGGGGCGGGTCGGCCAAGCGTGCCCACAGCGTGGCTCCTGCAGGCACCCTCGCTGCGTGCAATGCCAAGCTCTGCTCCGTCTCCTCTAACACAGCCTGATGGACGCAGGCAAAGTTGGTAGGTGACTCAAAATACTCAATAAAAATGTCCTGGCACTAGGCACCTTGCCTCCAGCCAAGGGCAGGGGGGTTAGAGAGGGCAGGAGATGTGTGCTAGGGGCTTTGGGAGGTGATCAGGAAGCTGAAAGCAGTGGGTCCACTGAGAGGAGTGACGTTTCTGGGGGAGCCAGAAGGGAAAAGGAAAAAAGAGAGAAAGAGAGAGGATCAGGTATTTGATCATGAATTTGAAGTAGAAAAAGAAATAGGATAGGGTGGTGCTGGGATGATCCAGAGAATGGTAAAAGGATTAACTGTGGGCAAGGAGGGTTATAGAGAGGAAGGGATTTTACACTGGAAAAGGCCAAAAAAAAAAAAAAAAGAGAGAAAGCTGTGAAGAGGAAAAGAAGCACAATGTCTCTGCTAGCCTGGAGATGTGAACCTGAGTTGGTTTGTAGATTCTTTAGTATTTGACTGCTTGGGAAACCAAGAATTTGTTTTTAAGATACTGTCCATTGTAGGGCGCTTCCTGCTAACGGAGGGACGCGCTGCCAAGAATTTGGGGTAATAAAAAAAACAAAGGAGGATGAGGCTGCATGTGTAGGATGTAACATCTATGATTGCATAAAATATGATACAAATATTTTGGGGGCATAAAGGCTCCTGCAATAGGTCATTGCTGGGTCAGTAAGGCCCATAATTTTAGAGGGACTTGAGTACCCTTACCTGCCTTTTCCAGTGCCTGTATCTGTGGCATATGGGAAATGTCTGTGCAATTCCGCTATCTATAGTCCCGTTGTAACATATGTGAAAATTAAATGCCTAAGAAAGACGTTCTTAGAAACCAGAGTGTATTTGGCATGCTGTTTAGACAATCAGTATTTCAGGGCAAGAATATAAAGATAAGAACTATACCTAGGAAGATGAAGACATATGGACATAGCATAATGTGACTGAATCCCATCTGAGACTTCCCAGTACTATGTCAGTAGAAATGTCTGCTTCCCTCAGGCGGAGAATCAGCTTCCAGGGACGTGTCCCGTGAAGGGAAAATGCTATTGCAAACTCTTGGAGTTAGGAAGGTGTTAAAACCTCAGCCAAAATACAAAGTTGTGTTACATAAGGTTTGGAAAAGTGCAGATTGCCTCTCCTCAGTTAATCTGTCGTAGCCATCTGCTGGCTTGCTGTTGTCTCACAGCAAATACAAGCTGGTTTAAGTTAGTTTAGTGGAGTTACTTGGTTGTGGTTTTGGGTTCTTTTTTTACCGGTGGGTTAAACTAGTTCGGTCACTGCGTGCTGTTTGAGGTGAGAGTGTGCCCAAGGAAAGTTACTGCCAATCACTTAGCATGCCGTACTGCGCTGTGTTGGAGCCCGCAGGCTGCTGGGAGCAGCTCATCAGGCATAAAATAATCCCTATTTTAGTGGATTATAAATGCTGAAATGCGACAATACTGATACTTAAAACAACATTCTGGTTTTGTTATTCTGGCAAAAAAAAAAGAATCCAGTGGATGTAGCTGTTGCCCAGTCTTTAATGACTCTTCAAGTGAAAACAAACCAATGGATTAGAGTAGGTGGCTTCCCGGCCAACGCGCCCCAGTGGGCGCAGAGGGTGGGTTTGCTCTCCCAGCCCAGGCGTTGCGCAGCGGGTGGCAAACACGCTTCTCCCGGGCGTGTTTGAAGGGGGGCACTGAGCTGTGGCTCAGAGCAGTGATTCAGGGAATGTGCGCCCTGGAGATGGGTCGTGGGTATTTCTGGTATAAACATGGAGAAATCACTTTTTTTTTTTTCTTTTTTTAGTTAAATCCCTTATGAGGAGGAGTCAGAACCATGACAGCAGACTGAGGAGATGAGAATCAGATTGAGTAAACAGATCAAACTCCTTAATTTTCTGTTCATGTTGCTCTTGGGACTGTCTCGTTGCATGGCTTTATGTGGATAAATAATACAAGCGTTGGCATTGCATACAGGCTGTGCTGTGAACATAACACTCCCTGGAAGGGGAGAGTTTCACATAAAATCATTTTCCGCGACCTGTATGCCTTCGATTCTGTTTGCACGTGTTCCACCAAGCTTCCTCGACTGGATGTGCCTGTTAACCATCTCGCTTTCTCTGCCGGCACTTGGAGGGAAGCTGCTGCTGCCCAGTCCACAGGGCCAGTTATTCGGCAGCCAGTGAGCCAGCTGCAGCAAGAAACTTCATAAATGTCATTAATTTGGAGGCCTGCTCTGCAGCTACAAGTCACTCCAGTTATGTAGGTCCTGCACCTATTTATAACTTAGCAATCTGTCGCTGGGGGCTTTGTGCAATTATTTGCTACATGCCACATGGGTTGTAATATAATAGCTGGGTATATTATAAGATTTCCTCTACCACTTTTTAGGAGCAGCAGGTGCAGTGTCAGCAGACAGCTCTGATAACAAAGCGCAGGTAAGGTGGGAGCTGCTTCGCCCAACACTCCCTCTTGGGAGCCAGCCGGCTCCGCTACATCATCTGACATTAAGAGGACAGTGGTTTGTTCCTTGCTTCTCCGTGTCAATGAGCTCTCGGATGCAATTGAATATGAAATATGAAATATATTGATGGAGAGGTGTCACTTTTGCCATAATGAACAGTTGCCATGTTCCCCTATATTTTTTCCATGCAAAACCTGGGAGGAGATGTAAGGTCACTGCCTGTTTCCTACCCAGCCCATGGCAAGTGCTGGGTGCTCTGTGGATGAACCCCTCCCCTCCCAAGAAACTCCACAGTCTGAGACGAAATGGTCCAAGACATGCAGGAGATGACAGAGAAATAATGAAATGGTGCTAGTCCGCACCACAAACAGAGGACCTCGAGCAGTCGGCAACCTACGTGCTGTCAGGTTGTCTGTAGGTAACTTGGCAAGAGAGCACTGCAACGGAAACTCTTTGTAGATGCTTACAGGAGTTTCTCAAAAAAGAAAAAAAAGGTTTTCCCAAGACACTCTAGCCTACAGGGAGTGCACCAGGGGATGTGGAAGTCAAACCTCCAAATAAAATCAGTCTTGGGAAAAAAACCATGGACTGTTTTCTTATGGAGGTTCTTGCTTGTGTGTTCTGCCAAATCCAGAAGCAGGTGAGACTGGTACTTGGAGAAATGAGGTCTTTTCTTTCTCCCTGCATTCGGTTTCCTCGTGCAGGGAGAAAGAAAAGGATGTGATCTGGCCACTTAAGGGAAATTCTCTGTTGTCTGCAGTGTATGCTCCTTTTAATCCTCAACTGCTTCTTTTATGTTGTGTCTGTGGATTTGAAGCTGAACAAACACCTGATATGTGGGCTTGCACAGTCCAGCCAGATGCCTTCACAGCTGCTTCACAGCAACTTAGGTGGTTAAAAGCAATTAGTTGGAAAGCCAGTATTTCATGTTTCTTGGGTGAAACATGCTGTATAAACGGGTTAGAAAATGCTCAAGTTTTGTTTGGGGATAGATTCCCCAAACGCTAAGCGTTCACCCAGCATGTACCTCGCATCGGCTGGGATGTGCAGTGCAGAGCACTGTGCTCTGAGTGATGCTAATTATGCCCGTCGGAGCTCTGTGCAGCTCCTGCGGGCTCGTTCTGCAGCTGTTGCAGTCGGTGGGAGCGCTGGCTGGTGCTGCTGAAACGAGAACCCCTCTGGTCTGGTGAACGGCTGAACTCGGGTCCACCTCTCGTGTTGAAGGTAGACCCCAGCACGCCTGGCCATGTGCAGCACCCTGGGAAGGGGAGTACATTGCACCTATTATTGGTAATGACTTGAAGGGATGCCAGTTTATAGGATATCCCCCTTGTGAACCTCTGAGTGTAAAGGGAAGGCTATTTCGTGCAGTGCTGGCTGAGGGACAGCTGCAGCTGCCTCTGCTTGCTATATTACACAAGAAAAGGTTCTCAAAAAAAGCACCCCAAAACAACACTTCTTGTTTTCTCTTTTTATAAGCCAAAGATATAGGCTGAGTGTAAATTCAAGGTGGGGCAAAGACTTCTTCTAGGAAGACTGGTGGAGGGAGTCTGGGGCAAGGAGCTGGTGGGGAAGGCACTGAGACTGGGATGCGGTGGGGGAAGGAGGACAATGGCACAGGAGTGGTGAACTTGGAGGAAACGGAGGGGCTTGGGAGGGAGTCAAGTACGTTGAGGCAAAGCTGAGACTGGTAAAAGAACCAAGATAAGCAAGGAGTCAGGAATTGAGAGGCAGAGGGTAAAGAAACCTGCTGTAGAAAGAGCCCGGGAAAGAACAGGCTGGAAGGACCTGAGCACTGAAGCAGGTCCTCCACAGGGTCTGAAATGGGGCTGAGCCTTCGTCCTCTGCTGCCAGAAAGCAGCTGCCTCATGTGAAGACCTGGGCCTCAGCATCCTCTGCTAGCTGAAGGTTACAGGGTGACCCACGGGTGCCCCTCTGCAACTAAAGGGCAACGATCTCCTTGGGTGCCTGTGTCCTTCTGGATCTCGCTGAAGAGACCTGGTGCAGGGCACCACAGGCGAACGGTCACGGCATTTGGTAGCAGAGATATGGGGCACGTGGTGTGTGGGAGAAGAGGAAGGTTTGCTGCAATAGCTCCTTATTGAACAACAGGGAGGCTAGGAAAAAAAATAGCATGGCATCGTATAAAGACTCTGTTACAGTAGACACGATTACTTTAATTTCTCCCTTCAAACCACTTTCTGACTGCTTGACTTTTTAGCCTCAGTGCCTTTTGGTAGATATTTGGGGATGTAATGTAGCTGTGAAATGCCGTACATCAGAAGAGGACAATAACTTTTGCCCACCTTGGAAAGTGTTTATGGGATTCACAAAAGAATCTCCAACTGGTAATCCTGTGTCTTGGCCTTTGAATCCCCTGGCGTTTATTTTCTAGCATGATGGAATTCCATTTCAAAAATGGTTTCCAGCTCCAGGGAAACCCAGGCTTTAAACTAGGCAGACAGATTTTGCCCCTCTTTCCTACAACATCTCTTCCAAGTGGCCTTTCAAAACAGACAAAGGAATCAGTGAAAATGTAATGCTTCTCAGGGGTATGATGTCATTTGCATTGTGTCATAAGATGTCATAAAAGGGCAGTAATTCATGGGCTCCTGCCTGCCTGGTCTACAATGATATGAATTCCTCCTGCCTGCAAAACGTGTCTGGGGATGATGTAGCCATTGCAGTGCTGGATGCTATGGAAAGGGGGCGGGGGCAGGCACAAAAGTTTTAACGAGCTTTAACACAATTTTTATGCTCAACTTCAGCATTCTCTTTTTTTTTTTTTTTCTAGTCTGCCAGCAGCTGAACATTTTCTCCTTTAGAAAATAGGGAAAAGCTGTCCCTGGGGCTGAACGCTGAGGCGTGAGGGTGGAGGAGGGATATGGTTTGCTGTGTGCCGATGCTGACTGTGAATTTTGGGGAGGAATGGATCTTGATAAAGTCTGGCCGCCTGGAGCAAAGGAGAGGTGGTTTGCTCCAGCACACATGCTTGCTGTATATAATCAGCATTACGGAGAGAATGAGTTGAGATCCCTATGTGACGCTGCTCAGCCAAGTATCCACACACAGGGGGGATGTCCATGGTGAGGTTATGCTGCCAGCAGGAACACTGGAAACAACACCCTGTAATCCCACCTCTGCCCACACTTCCACCCACAGGCCCGACACGAGAAACCTTCTCAGCCATCCAAACAATCACCATGGCTAAAATAGGCTGCATTGTTTCCAAAAACTGGATGAAACACCCTTATTTTTACACAGGATGATTTACATGAAGATCATCGTGTAATCCCGCAGCTGTTAAATTCCCTTCCATGAGAGCGGCCACGCACATTAGCTCCCAGGCTGCAGGGTCCTGAACGTGATAGTTTCCATAACCTGTCATTTGAGGGGGAGGTGAGGGTTCAACTGCGACAACCGGGAAAAGTGGTTGGAGGCAAATCTTGCCGCTTTCCTTCAGCCGGATCCACCGATCACCAGACAGCAGCAGCACTGAGCGCGTGATACAGTGATTTATGCTGCAGGTTAGAGTTATGCTGCCTAGTTATTTCTGTGCCCAGAACAGAGCAATATTAAAGAGCTGCATAGAAATGAACAGGCATTAAATCTGCCTATTTTGTCAGAACTTACTCTGAAATCCCGGGCGACGCAATAACACTAGCCTTTCATAGGCAGTTCCTGGTGTCCTTTCTGTACTGATTTCTAAGCCTGCTAATTGTAATTGGAATTATCAGTATGGTTAAAAATCCTACGGGTGGGTTTATTGCTGCCTTGTAATTCCCAAACACAAAAGTGTAGGGGGTACCAAATAAAACTGGAAGGGTGTTTGGTCTGATCCAGGATGGCTGCTCTTACTGTTACTCTCTGCCTCAGTTTCCTCCCCTGGGAAATGTGGCTAATGGCTGCATCTGCTCTGCAGCTGAGGACGTGGCTCCAGCCACCCCACGTGTCACAGGAGGCTCCTGGGACTGGGTAGCCTGTGCCTGCACTCCTTGTCCCAGGACCTGCTTGTCCTCTGTCCTTTGGTGTGGACCAGGTTAGAGTTCTGTTAGGAAATGCGTTGGGGCTCACCGAAGAAGGCCCTAGGAAAGACCTCTAATGGCCTGGGCACGCTTCGAGTCCCTGCCCCTTGAAATGTCAGGCTCCCCCTAAACCAGGTCCAGCTGGTGCTCCTGCTAGCCCATAACGTAGAATGACAGCTCTCCTGATTTTGGAGCAGCCCCTGGGCTCGTCTACCCACCTGCGTGGTCATCTGTGAAGATGCAAGCAGTGGTATTTCCTCTGGGAGATGCTTCATCTCTTCATGAAAGCATGAGATTTGGGTTTCCAGTTCTCCCTAGCAGACAGGCAATCCTGAAAACAAGGGGCTGTGGCACCTACAAGAAGCTGTAAAGGACTCACCTTTTCCCTCCTCCAAGAGCAACCACACAGATAATGATGTACTTCGCGGTATTTTCTGTAGTCCTCCCCCTCCTCAGTGGCCATACCATAGTAGGAATCATGAACAGGAGGCACATATGGGTGGCACGGATTATCCACATTAAAAGCTTTCTGAGGATTCAGTTTCAGTGAAAGATGTACAGTTTCATTTAAAATGCAACCATGCTATGGACGTGGCAAGAATTTTGCCTCCTCGCTGTTCTGACTTGCCCGTTCTCATCAGGGTTTACAGCCCCCACGTATGTCCAATTCTCAGGTGACTTCTCTTTCCTCTTTTTATCCCAGGGAGATCTGGTTGTGTCAAACCCTGTTACATAGCTCAGCAAATGCTTTGCTGATCTCATATTCAAGGGGAAAAAAAAATATCAAAGCATTTAAAATTAAAAGTAAGAAAAAATGTCCGTAACAAGCAGGGGGAAGAGGCTTCCTGATGGCCAGCCATTCCCGAGCAGGTGAGTCAGCCCGGGTAGCCTGACGCAAGCTATTGCATTCCAACCAGGAGTTAGAAGAGCTCCTCTTCACCCCAAAGGGCGTAAAGTCTTCCCATCAGAGCTGCAGCTCACTTATCTCTGGTTTGTGTGTGTGTTTTATGGGGCAGCAGTCACAGATTGCGCTGTCCTTTATTTACTGCCCTCAGAAGGGGGTAAGGCAGCAGTGTCACTGCGGTGGCTGCAGGATGAGGGACATATCTCACCGTGGGAGGAATCTGGAGCTCCTGCTCCTTTTCCTGGCTAGGGAGTTGATGGCTGCGACAGACATGCCAGAGGCTGGGTTTGGAGTAGAGAGGTCTGCTCTCAGCACCCCGTATTTTTCCTTGCAAGGGCATAACTCATTCCTGGAGGCACCTCTTTGTCTCAAAGGAGCACTCAGCTGTGTGCTTACAGGGGTGAAGCAAATGAACGACCCTTCTCAGTTTTCTGTATGACCTGCTAACTTACGTCTGGCCTTATATACCAATCTCAAGGCAAAACGTAAAAGGAGGAGCACAGATCCTGTCTGAATTATACGAATAACAGCGGATGGCTACATCGCACCAGTCTTACTTGAAGGAAAGTCAAATTTGTGCCTGTCACTCAGCTGTGATGAGTGCCCCCCTCCGCCTCTTGTGAGACTTCTGGGAAGGACTGCACTTTCTGTAGAATGGTAAATGTTCTACTTAAAACCGTCAAATTTTGGGTAACCTTCCGTTAGGCTTGCTTTTTTTTGCTCTGGGATTTTTAAAATATGCTTTTAATTAAAAAGGAAGTTTTATGTCTGGTCTTTTCCTCGCTGACTGTTCAAAGGCTATCCAAGGTCAGTCCTAGTTCTTCCAAGCCATACTACTCCAGCCCTTCCCACCACATTTTACTGTTTAAAAGAGAACCCTTGGTCTTTTCCTTCACTTGTCCTGATGCTGGGAGGGTGGCAAGGTAGCGGTGACTCCTTCCCTAGACGGTGCGCTTGGAGTTGGGCGGGATCAGTGTTCAGAGCCTGCATTAGAAGAGTGCCTGTCCAAATGCTACCAAAGACATGACCTTCAGCATAGCATCGAACTTCAGCTGAAATGCAGGCCTGACAATGTGTCAAAGTACAGTAGCATAAATAAGATGTTGGCTATAGATCTCCTGATGACAGATGTAAGTGTAAGTATAAAGTGTGCTTTCTAAAAATAGCATACATGTAGAAGGTGCTGGAAGTGCTGGCTATCAGAGAGGTTTATAAGTAGGTCATAGACGACCAAAAGAGCAACATCAGCAACATTCATTCTGAAGGTCCAGCATTTCGGGGCACCTGTACGTTCGGATCAGTTAGGGGTGAGGTGGCACCTGGATGTGACAGATCTTTCTGCAAAGGCGTGATGCGGGATAGAAAGTCAATCTGGGGTTACATCTGAAACGCACACAGGTTATCCATTTAATGAAGATGAGACGCTGTCATTTTTTCCTCCTTTAATTCCCTGTAAAGGAGGCAGAGTTTTCCCAAGACTTCCTGCTTTCTTTTCTACTCTCTGCTGTTTTGAGATAGTTCTTCATTTGCCACTGATCTGTTCCTGCTTTGGGTAGTGCTGTAGGTGTGTTTCCCTAGTGATTAGCCTGATGGAAGATGAGACAAACCATTTGTCTCAAAAGCGTACGCGCCCTCTCTACAGCCAAATCCTGCTGCCTTCGATCACTAGTTCTTCCTTATTTTTCTTGGTTTTGGTGATAGTACTGGCAGAGTAAGGTAGTAATCAGGCTGAGCAAAAGTGACGAGACCTGGCCGTCAGTGAGTACTCTCTCTGTGCCAGCACGGGGCTCTGCCCTCATTGCAGAACTGGCAGCCCGAGGCCCTGATACAGCAAGCGTGCGCAAGAAAGATAGCGTGAGTGTGCCCTATATAGCCTGAGAGTTTGAAGGATCTCGCCTTGGTTAAACCAAACCTCTCAGTTGAAAGCAGCACAGAGTGAAAACAAAAGCTGAAGCAGGCTAAGAATTGAACAGAGGCTGCTAGTACTTCCTGTATATTTTTGCCTTACAGTAGAAGATATGAGAGTTATGAGTTCACCCTTCAGAATATTCTCCAATAACCCCTCCGTGCTCCCCAATGATCTTTACATATTGGATACCTGAAAAATACACTTCACCATGTTCTGTGCCTTGTACTTTTCTGTGGTACTTACTGAACTGATACCTAACACACAGACCTACCACTGGGATGAGTGAACGTGTTCCAGTGGGTAATTATCATTGCTGTCTCCCATTATTTTAACCATAAGAAATTAGATTTTCCCCCCATTTTTTTACTTTGTACCTGTATTGAGACATTGCAGCGTTTCCCTCAGCGAGAAGGGGCTAAAGTAGTTATTAAAGTAGGAAATCCTCCGTTATTTAAAATCATGAAAGTTAGCAGAAAACAGGAGCTACCTTTTTAGACCTGAAAGTGCTTTAAGACTGTTCTTGTAATATCAATGTGGTATAGAAAGAAAACATGAATGGCGGTTTCTTTTATGGTCTCTTAGGGATTTCTAGAACAAATAGATTGACAAGTAGACAAATAGGTTTTATTTTTTTGTAATTGCTAATTCTTAAAATGCAATGTGATCAACAGCACTACAGTTACTGAGGGCTGAGTAAGAATAGACAGTGAGTTGCTTTTTTTAGGGCACAGCAGCCCTTGGATTAACTCTTTTGGTGCCTTTCTGCTATGCATTTGCTCAAAGTAAATGACTGCAGTGTAGCAAAGGATTTCTGGGCTGACACATGGTGATCATGGGCTGGCTGGTGATCATAGTCTGTCAGACGTTTGCTTCCAGTACCCCCATATCTCACTTTATCAAAGAAGAACATCTGGATCCCTCTATAGTGGCCCAGTGAATCTGCAGCCACTGTGCTTGTACGTACAAAGATGATGAACTTGGAAGTATTCATTCTTTTAATGATTAATTCTGCCTGGCTCTGAAGTTCTTTCTGTATATGAGAGAATACGGCCATTGTGGGTGTATGTGTGTGTATATATGCGTGTAGATGTCTGCCTATCTGCATATATTATACATGTAAGATGTGAGTATTTTGTTTTCGTTGCATCCCAGACAAGCCATCAAGCATTATTATCCTTTTCTTTCATTAGCACAAATTTGCCGTTTCTGTGCACATCCCAAGTCACAACCAGTTCTTCCATTTCAGGCTGCCAGAATGGACAAATGACTGCCTGGGCTGTTGCCACTGGTGTTGTTACTGAGCCACCTGGATGGCTCAGTTTCTCCGTGGAACAGCCAAGCTGCCATAAGACAAGTTGTCTTCTCTGCAACACCCTTTGCAGTCCTCTGCAGGCTTAAAGTATGTTCCAGGACATTACTTGGCTTACTTGGCAGCAACACACGTGTTGGGATTACTGGGAAAAAGAACACAAGGAAGAGTAAGGAACTGCTGAACTGAGGAAAAAACGGAGTGACATTTTTCACCAGTCTGCAGAGAGCAATGGTATTGGGGAAGATCCTGCCAGTGGCAGGTTTTTTTTGGTTCCAGTTGTGAGACAGCAACTTCATTCATAGTTCCTTTAACCACTACTATAGTCACTCTTTAAAAAATGAAGAAGTGTTGCTTAGTGATTCAGCTGCAGGGAATGGTGGTTTTCATATACAGCACGGCTAAAGTTTCCCTAGATGGGTGTTTAAATCCATCCCATAATGCTGCTATCTAGTAAGTGACTGGAACTCTCTATCAGCATGAACTACACTGGAATTTCTGGAGAAGTATAAAAGACTGCAGCCTGAATTCTTTGTCCCTGGCACCAAATGATCAGTTGTGATTTTGCAACAAAGACGTGAATCAAGGAGTCTGCATTTTCTTCAGCTTCCTCAATTGTGTGTTTAGCTAGCAAAATAGGAAGTGATACATGTTGTATGACTCTTCTATGGCCAGTACGAGAAATTATGGTAGAACGGTAGGGCCACGTGGGCTGGAATGTAGCATCCCATGGGTTGAACAGCACTGGCCAAATCCAGGGCCACTCATTTCCTCTTCAGGAGCTGTTGAAACACTGGGCTACATGGCCGCTCCTGTGTGAGCACAGAGCTGCAGTTAAACTTTCCTTTCTCCAGAATTCAGGTGAAGTAAGGTGAAGCATCTCTTCACGCAACAGCGTGGCAAACCTACCAGATTTCTTCATCAGTTAATTAACTCAACCGAGTCTTCCTGAGACTCACCATCACCGAGCACTCACATCTTCTCTCAGAAAGAAGGAGCTGGAACAGCAAACATACTGCACAGTTTTGCACTGACTGACTGTTTCAGACTTTTCTCTGTTGATTTTAAAGCAAGGGGAAGAGGAGGGCGGACTGGGAGAGGAAGCTGAGATGAAGACTTCTCCTTCAGCCTCTTGGGAAGCTGCAACATTTGCATCTCCTTTTTGGCTTCAAAAACTGCTCTTGCCTCTGCTCTGTAGGTCCATGGTTGGTGTCAGAGAGCGAGCAAGCTGCAAACACACCCGGGAGGGCCTCTGCCGCAGGGTTTTGCAGTCTGAAGGAGCACACACCCCTACACTTCTCTAGTACTCAGCTTTCAGATTGTTTTATACAGTTTTGAAATATCAAATGATATAGTAGTGTTGATGCTGATCCTTCGATCTTCAGGGAACTGATGCTGAGCCATCGCCAGAGTATTTTTACTGCAGGAAAACTCTGGTTTAGGAAAATGTCGTAGCAGGCTATCAGTTCTGGCATGAAACTGCTAGCAGGTGGATATCGTGACGGGAAGTGTTAAGTGGGTTTTGCTGGCTTATTGGTGCAGCTGACTTGTTCTCTCACGTACATAAGAGAGAAGTGGGACCTGCCCTTGGGCTGGAGCGAGAATTTGGTGTTGGTGCGGGGTGGAGAACATGTAACAGGAACAATAAAGCCTGAAGTGAAGCCTCAGGCTGAGGTTTTACACAGTGTATCTAGAGAAGTTAGGGCAATGTTATTTTAGCTTTCTAGGCCTGATCCTTAGCCAGCGAGACTGATTTCAGTGCAGCTGTTGTAGTAATCATAAGAAAGGAGGTGGAAGGGGCTCGGAAATGTCATGTCCTGCCACAACCTGGGATTAGCTTCTTAAGACCATCCTTGAAAAACAGTTGTTTTACCTGCTGCTGAATTCTGATGCAGCCTCCTGCTGCCATCCTTGCAATGCTGCATAGGCTTAGCTTTAGAGGTTTGGTTTTTTTCTCCCTCTCTGCAGTTTTAGACCACCAGTTCTTGGCCTGACCTGGAGAGGGGGAATGGCTTTCCTCTCCCCCTTTGCAGTGATTTGCAGGGTTTTGCAGTCTGAAGATGCAAACATTCAGATGGCCTTCATCCTGTCTCCTTTCATTTTGCGGGGGGGGGGAGGCTTAGAGTGTTGGGGGGTTTTTTTGGCTGTCTCCAACTAAGCCAATGTTAATATATGTGGAATTAGATAACTTGTGTGCAAACAGAGTGTTGCCACCTTTTACTGCAGGATCTTGCAAAAGTTGCAAGATTTTTGAGTGGGGAAAGAATGAGTAACAGCCTTTACTTGGGAACAAGAAGCAATCCATCTCTGGATCCATCCTGGAGAAACTCTTGGCTAACTTGTAGTATACTGACTCCAGTCTTTCTGCTCAGAGTAAAGAGAGAAAGAGATATTCAGAGCCACAGATCTTATCCACAGCTATGCCCTTTAAAAAAAAAAAAAAAAAAAGGAAATGTTAGGCTATTGTGTTTAATTGGATATAAGTGTTTTACTATTTATCTGTCTCTGCTTCCTCTATTCCTTTAGGGACCCTTGTAAATTATAAAGCAGGGATTTCCCCAGAGCTATAATTTAATTTGACCTTCTAGTGAAGGAACTTTAAAGTGAGCTTGCATTTCAAATATGTTCATATTACCTTCAGCACTGACCCTGTACAGACTGGAGGCTGTGGTGGGAGCGCTTTCAGATCCTGGCTGCCCAGCATCCACCAGCCACGTGTGCCTGTCCTGTCCCCCGACCCAGCCGTGGGTCAGTTCTGCAGGAGCGACCACTGCTCTGTCTTCTCTCCCGCTGTTACCATCCCTGCTATTTCGCATAGCAGCTTTAGCGAAGCACGGGCAGGGCCTTCGTTGTGGCTGCAGTGGCACACGGGGAGTACAAAAGCTGAGCCAAACCGTGGTGGGGGCTCCTGACTACCTGCCCTGCTGACTTCCACAGACTAGTGCCTCCCCGGGGCTGTTCTATAAACAACTGATCCCTTCGGATGTAAGCACCAAATGCTTTTAGCAATATATTAAAATGATCACGCCTAATCGTGTACCTGATGCGTACACAGTTCTTCACACATTTGAAAGTGAGGCTATTAATTAGTTCTCACAGCTCTAGCTGTGAAAGATGATCAGTTTGCTGTTGAGAAGAGCATACTGAATTAAATAAACCATGAGAGCAAGCAAAGGCACTTTTCCTACAGCCTTCTGAAAATACAAATAAGTTGTGACATTTCTATTTTATGAGGGAACCTGAGGTCCAGAGAGGTCAAAAAAGCCCGTAGGTACTGAAGTCCCATTCACCTTCTATTGGAGGTGCCAAGTCTGCACTGGAGGTCTCTGCACAACTGTGCTCTGCCAGAGTCTAATCTTGCTTTCACATTAACTTATTTTTGAAAATATCTCCAGCAGAATAATCTGATGCACAACTAGATGAAAAACCTAGTTTATAATAAAAATTCCTCTTGAGTCTTTGCTTAGGCCCTATGCACCGTACACATAATCACGTCTTTGGGATTGTTTTTTAATTTGCTTTCTTTTAACTTGCTCACCGTAATCCAGTGAGGGAAAAGTGAGAATGAAGTTGCCAGTCCTAAAACATCAGTAAGGCTGAATACATGAAGCAAGCTGTAGGGACAGACTGTAGCTCAGCCTTTCTGAGTGAATGAAAGGGTGGTCGAGCCATCCATTGCCTTGCTTCTCTGAGCAAAGCGTTAGTCATTATTCCACCCTCTGGTGCTCTCTGCCTGTGCAGACTGCTCCAGGGTGTGCAGCAAGAGCCTTGAATTCACAGGTGGTTGCAAGAAGAACAGTGTCTTACACCCCTGGCAAGTGAAAGGGTGTGAGTGAGGAAAGGAAGACCTGCCACCATGGCTTTAAGGTTCTGGCCTGTGTTTCCATAGCAAGCGTGGACGCATGGAATGAAGCTCGGACCACACTCAAACCAGTAATTCCAGCCTGCTAGATGAAATCCTGTACCCAGGCATAGCAGCTATGCCCCTTTGTTCGCTCACTTTAGCTTCAGCACTGCGAATTCACTGAGTCTATTGGAATTACTCTTGATTTATGCCAGTAGTCCAGGAGACAGCTTGCAAGACACACGTAGGGTAAATTCTGATCTGCGCTTCGGTGTTGAGGTGCAGCTTCCCCGCCACTGCCATACACACCGTTTAGATGCAAAACGAGAACAAAGACACTGATAGAAGGTTTCCCTCCGACTCTGGGCAGCGGTGGTGGTCAGTGCACTGCTGCAAGTCCCTGCAGTGGAGCAATTGCACCGCAAAGGGGAGTTCAAATGGGGTAGCTCACCGAAATTTTATTCAGCAAGTGGAGGGTATGTCAGACCTGTGTCTTCCAAAATTTCCCAGAACTGCGAGGACACCGAGGGCAGAGAACCTTAAACAGGTTCCCCTGCTACAGCTGGAGAGGTGTCGCCAGTGTCCTGCTGGGAGGCTTCCTGACACCTGGGTCCTGTCAGCAGGATGGCAGGGCTTGAGGAAGTGGCTGGTAGCTGCACAAGCAGGGGGAAAAAATGAGTCACGTTTTTATTCAGATGAGTGCAGAGTGATCGGTGTGTTTAGCTCAACAGTCGTTTGTATCTCGTAGGGTTGATTTCAAAAGCAAGTTATGATTTCTTTCCATTAAGGCAATACATAGTGTTTATTCTGCTTAATCAGGTGGCAGAAGGAAGACAGGTTCGTTCCATTCACTCACCTTTAAAAATGTGTGAATGATGCGTGGCTGAATTGATGGGTGATGCATCTTTCCCGGTCTTCGCTACATTAACTTACTCACTTATGTTTTTTGGCTGGAGCTGGGCTGAACAAACTAGGTGAACCAGGAGAGGTGACAGGTAGAGCTCTGTCAACATGTGGGGTGTTTTGCCTTTCCTACAAAACTGTGACCTCACTGCAAAGCAGAGTTCAGTGTGAATACAGCTCTCTTCCCCCAGCACATCCATGGGTGTGGGCTGACAGGTTAATCCTTTTGTGTGCACATGCAGATTATGCAGTTGAGGAATGGGAGTAAGCACAGGATTACCTCCAAATTACAGAAGAAACATTTCCTGCCTATCTGTAGCCATGATTATGTTAGAAGTTGCGCTGTCTTCAGGAAATGGAGGCTAATGTTTTGGAGATGGTGGTTCCCGTCTCCTACAGATACAATATTTGCATTGGAGGTACACGTGCTCAAATTTGTTTTATTATTTCCCCATTTACAGACAAATATTTTCCAATAGCCTCTACCCTGAATAAGACAGGTTCACAGAGCAATAAAACTCCTTTAAAACTTATTTCTTTGGGCTTAATTACAATTTTCTCCTTGAGAGGTAGATGGCTGGAGTAACTCATTGCCTAACCAAGCAATTCAAATTACTGCTTGAAAAAGTCATGATGCCAAAATGTCCAAAGCATTCACCGCTTGGAACAAGGAAGAGAAAAGCTCTGTGTCTGTTTCAGTTGCCTGTTGCTGTACCATGTACAAAGGTGACCCTGCACAACCCTTTTCCCATTTTATAATGGAGCAGGGAAAGCTGGAAGTGGTATGTCCCAGGGGGACAGGTTTTCAGCCAGCTTCAGCCCCCGGCAAGTTACCTGTTCCCAGAACTGCTGGCACTGCACCTCCCACCTGGGGGCCTGGCAGCCGGCGCATGGTCGTCACCTGCTGTCAGCGAACCTCCAACGTGCCTTTGACCTAGAAAGATAAAAATACCGTGATAACAATAACAGAGCTTTTGTGAGATGACAGACTGTGCCATGAGCAAGAGCCAGTCTTGGTGGGGACCTGGATCAGGAGCCATGTTGGGTCTATGGCACCACTGAAATGAGAAGCGTGAGGCACGTGGTGGCTCTATGTCCAGCGTAGCTCCGTGACCCTGCCCAAGCTTTTCTCTCTGCCTGTGCCCCTCTCCACTCCCCTCTCCCAAAGCTGATGTTAGGTATGAAGATAAAAATAGCGCTTGGACAAGTTCTGGCCAAGGCTAAATGCCTCTTTGTGAAGGTTCCTGTTCATTACTAAGAAATGTCCCGTGGAACATCATACTGACTCAAATGGCCTGTCTGGCAGATCTTCTCACCAGGTTGAAGCTAGTGGTTGTCTAGAAAAAGTTGGAAGGAGGTAATGCTGATTTCTCATCATTCAATTAGTACCTGTCAGGAGGATGAGCAACACCTACAGCCCAGCCCTCCAAGGCATTTCGTTCTCAGGAGGTCACTCTAAGTGGCTAACACGTCATCCAAGGCTTACCTTTACATTTAAAATGGCATCTCTGCTGCTGCCAGTAGAGAAGAAAAGGGTGCTACCTTCTTCAGATGTCTTTGAAAAGCTGGTAGAAAAAAATGGCTTCTACTTAGCTACAACATTGATGCTCCTAAAGCATATCCTTAGTGACTGCATGGAGGTGCACTTAGGCTAGAAGATCAGTTCTCTGTCAGTGCACTGCTGATCGTGCACAAGCAGAGGTGGAGGCAAGGTCTCCAATGAAGAGATGATCTTTGATCTTCAGAGTAGGTCTTCGTAACTGTGTATTAAAAAGCTAAGTGGAAAAATTACTGTGAAGATCAGGAGCATCTTAACATCTAAATGTTTTTAAAGACCCAATGAGACCTTTACATATCCTCAGACACCCTGATGTATCCGCACCTTCTTAGTGATAAAATGTTTTTTTTCCTATCAATCCCTTTTCCTGTACCTCCTCTCTGGTGCAGCAGAGAGAGCCAACAGGAGGCATATCTTTCAGATGCTGCCTGAAAGACGTGTCAAAGGTGAAGGGTGTGAGCTCCGCCTAGTCTGGAGAAGGTCTCTTTGGGCTCAGGCCGCGGTGTGGTTAGGGAGGGCAGTCCCAGCTGAAGGCAGGGTTGCTTTGTGCACCCGCTGCCTTTGATTCCTGGGAAAGGCTGGCCAAGCTGCCCCTATGCAGCTGTGGTGCTTGAGGTAGAGTCATCCTATGCACAAAGCCTATAGAATAATGTGCAGAAGGAGCAGGAATTATTAAGTTTTTCATATGCAAAGAACAAACAGGTCCTCTACCTGAAAGGTGTGTTTCAGGACAGGGAGAACAGTAAATCAGGGGATAACCAAAGTAAGCTTTCCTTCTCCCATGGCTGTCAGCTTAGAGTTGGATCGAGTAGAGAAACTGCAAGTGTACTTCATCCATCACACATGTCAGCTTCTGGAAAAGTCATCTGCCAGCCATCTTCCCTTGCAAAAACCAGAAAAGGTTATCTTCCTCTGCATAAAGCTGTCTCCAGTAAACAGACATTTTCTGGAGTAACTCTCCTACCAGGGATGGGGGAAAGTCACAGCCTTCAGTCCATGTGTCTTACCACCCTATTTTTTTCCTGTCTGTTTTCCCCTTTGCTTCTTTCAACCTCAAATTTCCTTATCCTTTCTCTTTCATGAGCTTTTAAAAAAAACATGTTGGTATATGAAATCAGGCTTAAAGAAGAGTGTTGTCTCCTGGTTGTTCTCCTTACCTTTTCACGGTCACTTCTGAATCAATGTTCGTAATTAATTAGATTTAATAAAAAGATAGCTGTCACAAATGTTTTTCCCAAAATAAAATAAGTTTCATGAGAAATGGAAGCTGGGGAAGAGCTAATGAAGAAAAAATAGCTGTTGGACATTTTGACATTTTGCTTGCAGCAGACAGTTGGCCAGTCAACAACCAGAATGCATATTCTTTGAAGCCATGACCTGTATTGTGTCTTGTTTGCTAAGGATTAAGGAATATCGACGTTTTCTTCTTTGGGGGGGGGGGGGGGGGGGGG
>JAVKLA010000054.1:13262035-13276315 GCA_034782735.1 Sagittarius serpentarius | reverse complement strand
TTTTTCTTCTTTCCCCCCCCCCCCCCCCCCGCCGGAGAGCTGTATGTCAAAGGACACAAACACTAGGAAACTGGACTTCTGCTCTAGCCCCTCTTCTTTTTCTTTTACTGTTCTCTTTGACTTCTCCTAATATAGTTTTCATGTGCTTTGAGCTCTGTGATGAGTCTGCGAGAAAGTTTGCCAGTATTGCTAGTGATGGAGGTGATGACTGTAGAAGAAGCAGCAGGAACTGGGCTGAGCTGTCCACTCTTTTCTTCTGGAACTTTTGGATCTTAAGTGTTTCTTAGTAGTGTTAGGAAGTCAAAGATTGGAGAATCCTCATGTACTCAATTTTGAAAAAGTCATATGTCCTTTGTATGTTCTTTTAAAAAAATATTTTCTTCTTGTAACCAAAAGGAAAGGGAACTTTGGAATAAAGTCTATTTCAAACTGAACACTCTGAATGTTTCACTAAGGAAATATAAAAGGCATTCAAGGGAAATATGTAAAGATATTTTCCAGTGACTAATTCGACAAAATTAATTTGAGTTCATGCAGAGTTGTTGAACTTGCTTTTTTTCTCCCAAAACAAGTCCGTGGAAGAAAATATTTCCTCCAAGATCTTGTCACAAAAGATGTCTTTGGTCACATATGAACCTGTTGTTTATTTCCATAATAGTGCTCTTTAGACCTGGCCATGTTTTCTAGATGATGAGGTAGTCGTAAGACTAGAAGCCAAGAGTTCACAAGTGCTAGTCTTTTTCTGACGTTAATCTTTGTGTGCAGCTAGGTTGGTCACTCGCATGAAGTCACTCACAAACTCCCTGAGGGTTTGTCTGGATTTATACAGCAGGATGAAGATGCCCGTTGATGGGTGTGGGACTTACATTTGTGCTCTTAGATGGTGATTTTAACTGATTTTGAATAACACTTGTGAACTCTTGGAAATATTGCTCTTGCAGTTAAGGGATTGTGGGCTTCGGTAGTGTGTGGGGATACACTCCATTTCCTACTCTGCCCCGAATTCCTCTGTAGTTTTAACAGGTCGTTCAAGCTTTGAGTGCTTCAGGCACATCAGATGTATTTCTTTGCATTGCTTTTTTAGGACTTTCTAAAGCATTTATTGTACGATGGTGATAGCACACCACCAATTTTTCCATTCCTTTGTCTGAGTCCCAAACACGTGTTTGAGCTGTGCCAAGAAGCTGGCAGTGCAGGAGCTTTCTTTTGTACGAGCTGTAAATCTGTGATTCCCCTAATTCCTTAGGCAAACACATACTAAGTAGTGCAGGTTGCTCTTTCTGCTCTTCCAGTCTCAGCTCTTGCCCTGACCTGCCAGAAAAGGAGACCACACCTGAAGCAAAGGTCTGCAAGTGGGTGGTTGAGGCACATATTTCCAAAGATGTGTTAGAAGGAGCACAGCACAGTGTCAGAACAAACAGTGTGTTTGCAGCTGGCAAGGCTCGCTGAAGTACAGCATGAGATCACTGATTTCGTCCTTTTTAGGATAAACCTTCTGCGGTCACTCCTAAACCAGTCAGTCTGGTGAGTCCCAGACTTACAGTCTCATCATAGCTTTGAAACGACACCACGTGATCCAGACGACCGATGTACATCAGATGTTGTTGGTAAGGCTAGATCATACCCAGCTCATAGTCGCAGTATTTTTCATCAGGATTTGTTGATAAAATGTTGTGAATAATGAAAGAAGGAACCTCGTGTCAAATGGAGTCAGGGAAAAGGTGATTTTCCAGGTGTGGCTGGTTGGGACTGGGGATATTGAAAGGAACAGTGGAGCTCCTCAGCTCAAGAAATGGAAAAGCTCTTTTCACAAGCAGCTGCGGCGGGCCGGGCACCTTGTTACCATGTAGGTGGACGTATTGGAAACTTTCCCTTAAAGCTCAGGCAATTTGGAAGAGACATGTGTATACAAAGAGGTGAGATCAAGTCACAGTTGGAAATGCTGTGTAGTCAAGGTGTCTGCACTTAATTGGAGGGATTTCAGAAAGACCTGTAAAATAGTGTAAAGCTCTAGGGGATGTGCCTTATGGTGGGGAAGCAGGGTTTTCACTCTACTAGACTTCTCTAAGGAAAGGGTGAAAGGCTAGTTGTTGATGGTCTTTGTTTTTCTAGACAACACAGCTGATTTTTGAGGGCTTTTAACAGGAAAAAAGGAGGCCATTGAATGCATGAATATTGAAATTAAAAGCAAACAAGAAAAGAAACGCAGCCTTTAACACCAAGCAGCTCTGGAACACTTTCTGAAGAGAAATCAGCTGGATGGACCCTCTTGATGGGGAAACTCCAATCCTGAAAGACAGGTTGGTCTTAATGGGCTTAATGTTGTTCATTCCTGTAGTAAGGAAGTAGGAAGGAAAGCAGACAGTTATGTGGTGAAATTGTATGGCGTGAGTTGTTAAAAGAGTCAGAGTGGATAGCTGTAGCAGTTGTCTTTGGCTTCAAATATACACAGAAGGCTTTCTTCACCAATATTTTAAATTCCCTATTGACTAAGCTCTCCACAGCTCTACAGGCACATCACTATTGTCTGTATTGATCTGTGGTGCTCAGCAGGAGTTTATTTCAGGACTTATTTCTCTTGCAAGCTTAAGAAGTGTTGATTCATCTTTTTGCTGCAAAAATGACTAATAACAAATGCTTTCCAGGAACCAGCCCCAATAAAACAGCCATAGACATGTAGCTCAGATTCAATTAAATGATAGGGCACACTGTTCAGCTCCAATTTAATTATTTCTCATGTTATGTAAATGAGATTTCTTATTGCACTGAAACAAATTGTTATTTTCTCATGACAGCACCTCATCTGCATGCTTTACTACTTATTCTGCCCTTAGTTTAACATAAAAATAAAACAAAAGATTCCTCAAAATTCAGAGGCTGAATTGAAGAACTAATCTTTCATTAGTATTCTGGAGACAGCACATTCCTTTGTGATCTGGTTGTGCTTAGCCCTCATATAACACTCCCTGATTAAGGCTGTGTGTTTGACAAAATAGATTAAGTGTGACATCTGCCAGATATACAACCCTGGAGGCAAACACCCCAACCTCCTGGGAAATTTTCATCCAAAATTCTGCATTTGCCTGAATTTGCAGCTAACTTAGGATCTTGCTGCTTAAACAGTTTCTGATGCGTACTTCTGGGATGATATATCTTTCCAATCTACCACCTACCTACCTCCTACTATGAATAACGCTCAGTCCATTTGGGCGTAACATAGTAAGTACAAAACCAAGTGGAAGCTGCAGAAGTTATTCATGCCTGTTTTCCTCTGGCACTCAAACGCAATGAATTTATCTTTGCAGAAACCCTGTGACTTGGAGGTGTCAGGGCAGCTTCCTACAGATAGAGAGCTGGAGCACACCAAGAGTAAAGGAATTGCTGCAAGGCACAGGCAATGCCTATGGTCAGGAATTAAATTCAGTTCTCTTGCATCTTAACCCAGTGCCTAAGCCACAAATCTGTTCCCTTCCTCATGTAGATTCCACTTCTTCACCATGCAAAGCTGTTTGGCCTGCTATCCCCTGAGCTGACTATCAGAACAGGGAAGATACTTCTTTACCAGCCATGCACGTGATGTCCTGCAGATTTGCCGCAGCCTATTTTACTTTGAGAAAAAGATTACGGAAGAAATTACGTGCAATCAGTGAAAAAAATACTATCCCTCCCACATACCTGAGTGAGACTACCACCGGGAAAGACAAAATTGTTCTGGGGTTTACCTACCTACCCAGCCCTCGCAAAAATGTGAAGTTTTTACTGATGTTAAATTCAGCAAAGCAAGCAAGGTGCCTTATGTATCATCAGTAACACTCTTATTCTTCTCCTGTTGGAAAGCAGAGACATATAAATAGTCAGCTGTCTCTTCAAGCCGCATTGACCGGCGTAATAGCTGTGAAAATTAGAATGCTTTTAAAATACACAATTAGAGTGTGTGCTTTCACACAGAAAGAATGAATCAGCCTTTCCCTTCCCGGGCTTTCATTCTGCAGTAATTCTTCACACTTCCTCACACTGGGCCATGAATGCTAAAGTTCATCCCAGAGTAGTTTTACAACCAATGGGAATGGCTTAACAAAGTAATATCAGTCTAAATACCAGTCCCCACTGCTTACGTTTGTTGCTGGATTCCTTGCTGGTTTAGCAGCATGGAAACAAATGTTGTCAGGACATAATGCTGTCAGTGCTGCCCATCTCCTGGAGGACACTTGGAGATGGGTCTGTGCTGGCCCCACACCCACCCCACTGAAGCTCCAGCCAGGCATGGGCCCGCGTGTGCCCGAGCCAGTGGGGATGGGATGGGACTGCCTACGGAAGGGGACCAGGGAGGATGGCCTCCCTCTTGACTTTTACTGGGCGCCATTCACTTGAGTATCCGCCTACTTCTCACACAAAGGCAATAGCTGTCTCCGTTAGGGGTTTCATGGCGTGTGTGCCGTTCCCTCATTTTTTTTCTTGGTTAAAGACCTGCTAGGATTAGTGTTTTATCTTTTGTGGCAGGAAGGAAGAACGGGTTGGATTAGATTTAATTTCTCTCTCTTGCAGTCAACGGCATGAGTGCTTTCGGCTTTGGGCAGGACTCCTTGACTGGGGAAAGCTTGTGGGAAGATGAAGGTGTTGCAAAGGATCCTCAAGGCTGGCTGTGACCCAATTCACCGGTGCCCCTCTGAGAGGCTGCTGCTTGCGTGAAACACCTCTCCATTCCCCAGCCATGGCCACCGCAGCCAGCTCTGGTTCATGGGCACACTGACCCCGAAGGCAAGGGCTGTCCTGTTGGTTTATAAGCCAAATCACAACTCTCTCTTGGTTTTATAATAAGAATTAAGGTCTTTAACTGGGCAGGGAAGGCGTTTTGGAGCTAGCAGTGGAGGCTCAGGAGGGTTCGTCTCTCGTGCTCCTGGTTCACTAGAAATAACCCCAGGGCTCACATACAAGCGGAATGGACTGAACGGAGCCAGAAATGCTCTGATGGCACATGGTCCCTGTGTGATCCCAGCCTGATCATGGGGCAGCTACTCATCTTTCACCTTAAAAACTGCAGCCTGCGTGCTGAAGACTCGCAAGGTAAACAGAAATAGCCCCAGTGAACGGAAACTGCTGAGGGGTCTTTTGAGAGAGCAGGGTAGGGGGGCGGCTTTTGAACGGCAATACGGACTGCGTATGCTCCAGTTGCCAGCTATGGTTTACATTTCTTGGGGTCCATCCCGATCTGAGGGTTTTTCCTCTTTTACGTACTGAGCATTGTGCTGCTATGTTCCGCCTGCATCACTTCTTAGCCCTGTTCAGCTGATATGGTTGGCTGGGTCTCAGCCCCCTCATCGCACATGTGATACAGACCATTTTTTCCACTGCTCGCTCTGGTAAAGCCTTTCTTTTAAACACCATATTATCTCCTTCCATCAGACCGTGTGCGCACTGCAGCCGTGGACCGTAACCCCACGGTGAAAGCACGGTCCCTGTGCCAAGTCCCTGTGCCAGGAAGGTTGCAGGAAAACCTACGTGGGATGGGTGTGTGCAAAGGGACGAGGTGTGGGTGCCATGCAGTGGCAGGCTGCTCGCCAGCAAGGTCCCTGCTTATGCCGTGGCAGCAGCGAGTGTAAACACAAGGGCTGGAGATGGGGAGTGGGAGATGTGGGTGCTGGTGTCCCCCCACTTCTCCAGGCAGAGAGGGAGGTGTGTGAGAAAGCAGAGAGCTGTTGCTGGGCTTTGTGGTCGGGAGCCCCTGTGGACTGTGGCCAGGGCGAAGACAGAATTTGGTTCGATGGAAGGAAAAGGGAAGTGTGGAGCTGCATTTGCACCAGCTGCTAATCTTGCCGTTGGAAGCCTTTTTTTTTTTTTTTTTTTTAAGAAGCTTGATGAAAATACTTCTGTGTAATTTGCATTTGTATCCTTTGCATTCTGTAGAAAATAACTCATTTGCATATAGAGAAGAAACACATCTTACACACAATTGTCTACTTGGCCTATGATATGCAAAGCCAATATAATGTTTTTGTGCTTCTGTGAGCTTTTATTAACAAATACAGAAAGAAAAGTAGAAAAAAAAGAAGTTTGGGAAAAATTGCATATCTATTATGAATATTACCTTTCTGGTTGTTGTTGAGTTTTGAACATAAGATAACTTAGACCAAAGCTTACTGTTTCAAAAGCAGCAACAACAGTGACTACTCTTTGTTTCCTGCAGTTTGAGTTTATTATCTTTCATTCTTTCTTTGGAAGTAAAATCAAACAGTTTATTTTTGTTCCCACAGAACTGCGAGTTTGTCAAAGTGTAGACAACTTGCTATCTAAACTTTGTTCAAATAAACACAGTCCAGCTTTTCTTTACCCCTCAAAACTCACTTGCTGATATGCTCCAGAAAAATTTTGTAAGCTCCAAATGACAAAATGAGGAAAACGATGTGCATGTTATTTCTTCAATTGTATCCCAGTGTCATCTTTATCTGTAGGATTTGCAAGCAAATTGACTTTCAGTCCTATGCTTTTCTGATATCTTTTCTGCAGCTGACGAGAGATTTGCAAGCAAATAGACCTTTTTCAAAATTTAAAGCAGATTTGCCGTTTCACAGTTTGTATCTCTTTTGCATAAATACATTTTTTTCCATAAGGCTTATAGGAAACATTATCTGACAATCCCACTAGCCAACTTCCTAAAGGTTTTGTTTGTTTCCCATTGATTTAAAAGCATCTATAGTCTTCCCACCCTGCCTCCCCGCCTCTCCGTCTCCCCAGAAGCTTTGCTTGTCTCATTTCATATGCATTTATGATATCTTTATCATGTAAACAGAATTTTTAAAGGGGCATAAAGAGTATTTAAATCAAATTGTTTTTCCCATGGGAGTCACTACACTGTTATTGTTAGGGCTGTTGTCATAGTTAAGTTTACCAGATACTTTGCAGTGGGAAACCGTACATTCATTTGCTTACAGTCTGCCAGAATTCAGCAGTTTGGGATAAAATCTTCCCTGCCAGGAATCTGTGTTTTTGCTCCGTGTCACTCCTTCGTTCCATCCATCATGTTCAGTGAAGGAGATACGAGCTCTTTGCAAAATGTAGGATGTAATTAAAAGCTGTATAATAATGAATGTGCAGAAAGCAACAAAATAAAGTTTGAATGGACAATTTAATCCGAGCATCTCCTACCATTAGAGAACTTGTCTTTGAAGCTCAGTTTTCAAGGGGGCTTTTTGAACACCATTTAGATTAGATTGACTTAAAAAAAATTGCAGGGATATGGCAATTTTCCATGATCCTTTTCATTAGGAGTTAGGCTCAGGTCATTGGCTCACCCTATACCCTGTGCTTGCAGACAGCTCCTACTTCAGCATAACTGGTAAGGGGAGAAGTTTTCTTGTCCTCTGCAATCCCCAGGCAGTGAAATTGCAGAGCAGCAACCCAAGGCCTACAGAAAAAAATCATCTGGAGGCAAGGTGTACGGCTCCTGCCGGGGGGCATCTCACGTCTTCCTTCCCTCTGAGAGCCCCACTTCTCCTCGCTCTGCCCGTTACGTCCACCCTGTGGTGGACCCTTATTGTGCCTGACAGCACCGGGGGATGTATGGATAACATGGAGTCGGTATTGCACGTGCATCTCATCTCAGCGGGGACATCCGTCTCACACCACTCAGCGCAGAACTGCCAGTGCCCATAAAGGGGAAATTACGAGATTTATAAGCCAACGGGAGAGCACCGTCACGTTGAGGTTGTGCAGCTGTGGCTGGAGTGAGAAAATGAAACGTTCCCTACGGAAAGTTTCAAAGGCAGTAGGGAAGGCTAGGGAAAATAGTCCTGTTCGAAAATTTTCACAGGTGGTCTCATTCTGGGACAAATGCATTTCTTTTCTTCTTTTCTTATGACTTCATCTTTTTAGATGGCTCCTGCCTCTTCCTCAGTGCCGTGGCCCCGCGCTGGACACACTGTGTTGTTTTTTCTCATAAAAGAGTAGGCAGAGGATTCCAGACAGGCCAGATTTGCCGTGTTACGTGCAGGTGGATCCTGCCCGCCCTCGCCAGGACAATGTCTCACTACCCCCAGGACAGCGCCTGCGCGTCCCCGTCGCTGCCTGGCCCTGCCCGTCCCAGCCTCAGGCAGCGAAAAGGAAGAGATCACAGGGCAGCAGAGAGGTGCAAGAGGGATGAAAACACAAGTTCGTCCGTTGCTGCAACAGGTCCTCCCAGGAAGAGTATCAGGAATTTGTACCAGTTCCTGTGCGGATCAGTCTTGAGAATTTGAACTGAAATTTATGAAAGCTGAAGTGAGAGAAATGAGTTTGGCCTGACACTCTGACCTGAGCACAGAGTGAGTCTTCTGGGTTGTTTTGCTGGAGTATGGCAGCAGATACGGAAACCTGACACTGCAAAACCGTTGTACGTACCGATAACCTGCAAGGGGTCTTTATGGGGAACAGAATAAATGGTCATGCAAGTACCAGCCATGGGCAATTGATACGCAAATCTGCCTGCTGGCTTAGTTTTAGCCAGATCACACCTGAATGCCTGCCTTCCCAGGCAGAGTGGCACAGGGCTGGCCAATCTCTCCCCACCTAGTGGGTGGGAGTATACTAGGCAGCACCAGCTGTGGGTTATTATTCCAACTTATTAAAGACCCCATGCTGGTCTTTTGCTCTCCTCTGGTGCCTGGGTTATCCTGCCCTCCCTTGCTGAGCCATCAGCCCTGCAGCGTGCAAAACAGTTCTTCATATAGTAAGTGGTACCTTGCTCCACGTTTGTGGTAACTTGAAATGGAAGGAATCGGTGTGTAGATTTGCCTTTGGGGGGTGGGGGGGAAGTATGTGGTTCTGCAAATATTATCCTATCTGATTTAAAAGTTTCATAGTTTCATGTCCAGCCCTGCTAGGGTTGTGGGCTTCTGGCACTTAGGTTACCTGTTGTAAATTTTAGTAAGGAAATAGGTGCCTTGATACTTTTTGTACGTTTGGAAAGTTGGTAAAATTAGAGTCCAGAGCTACTTAGATGAGTTTAGGGAGTATCCCTCACAGTCTTAAAGACTGAGCAATCTTTTTGTTTCCACGGGTGTTTTCCTGCTAAGCACTAGAAAAGAGAACTGGAGGTATCCGTGGTTTATTTTTCTGTATTGTTGTTACTTACTGTCCATACAGTTTCTCAAGCCAAGGGGAACCTGTTTCCCAATGAGCACGTCTTGGGCACTGAACCTCCCCGCTGTCAGTAGATGTTGGGGCTGTTCAGTGGGGTTCAGTGCCTCCAATGTAGCATGGTGGTGGTCTTCCATCTCACTGGAAGGATCTTCCCCTGGATATGCCAAACTCAGCCCAGCAGGAACTTACAAAAACACTGAAGAAGAAACACCTAGGAAGGCTCTGTGATAATTCCAGCTGTGATTATAACTGCGGGAGTAAATTGCACATTGGTTACATGTTTGTAATAAAATGGGTGTGAGTAGCAAATTAGCATGGCTTCTTTTGATGAGGAATGAGCCTTGCAGGCTAGTACAACAGATGCAGTAGGAAAACAGATTACAGAAGGATGAAAGATAGCTCTTGAGCCCTCTTCCTTTAACTTCTGTGTCCCTCATCTCTGCAAAACAGCTATAATGGAAGCAACACCTATGTATGTCAGGGCTGACTTTGTCCCCAGGGTAAGTCAAGTCAGTGACAGAGAGAGTTATGAGTTCAATGATGTGACAGACCAGTCCCCACCACTGGCTTTGCCATGTGCAACAATTGGAGCGTATTGGGACTGAGGGTGCCCATATCAGCATGAGAACTCAGCTAATGGTGGGAGGAAATGGGTTTAAAGTAATTTGCTTGAAGAAAGATAATTAATGTGCTGCCCACTTTATTTGTTTCCTGTGACACTCTTCTGCAAGAGCTGTCAGACAAGGCTTTCCACCAGTGTGGTTTGGTAGGCTTTCAAAACGTGTCTCATTCTTTGAGAAAGCACATGTGAGGTGGGTGAGAAACAGCTGCAATTGGGAAGGATCATAACTGCTGAAAGATGAAACATGGGAAAGGATGGCTGTACCCTGAATACATGGTTTGCTGAAAATAGTCATCTGTTCTGGTTACCTGCACGTGCTCTCTCAGTCACAGTATCTGCACATCTTCCTTTGGGGACCCATAACCATAACAGAGTCCAAGTGCCCGTCTCTGCTGGCCCTTTGCTATAAGGTGAAACTGGAAAAGCTTTGAACTGGGCCAGTAACCACACGCGCTGTTATGTGACCCACTGGTTTTCCTTCTCAGTCCTGCAAAGGCAAAACCTTGTCCCTGTAATGATCCGTCTGGGAGAAATCATCTCCAGGAACTGCTCCATGACAATAATCATGCTTCTGGGTGGAGACAATTTGAATACAAATATTTTTGTTTTCCAAGTGCTCTGTTCAACTATAGTGCCTCCTTACCAGTGCAGAACTTGACTCTGCAAAGTCACTTTTCTTGCTGCTTTTTGAAGACAACTGCTGTGAACATGGGAATGGCCACTGCCATTGCTCACTGGTCCTTTCATTGCTGCTGTACCTGCAGAAGCCAAAACGTATCAGTACACAGGTTTTATTCTATTTAATGTAGATTCACGTAATATGGAAGGGGGTTACTTAATGTTTTAGAGATCAGCATATATAGCTTTTTGGGACAGATGCAGCTGGAGGACAGAAATGGCCATATAAGAAAATGTTCCAATTTTACCCTTACAAGGGGTGAACGGAGCAGATGTTTACATCTGGAGGTCAAGCTACAAGTATGGTAATTCTCCAGCTGAGAAATACCTAACATTTTTCCAGAGACCAGGAGAATAGCTTGTAAATTGGATCTTCAGAGTGACTTCACTAGTCAGCGCTGAGCAGAAATGCAAAGACTGACATTAAGTGGGCATTAAAAACATGCCATTCTTGGGGATGCTCTTCTGAGTGAGATGCACTAATATGGCCAACTGAGCAACCAAACTAAATTAGGCAATTTCCCTTCTATTCAGTAAAAGAAAGGGAGGAGGGCGAACAGAAGCCTTAAAAATAACCCCCTGTTGTAAACAACACTCAAAACAAACGTTACAGGTTTTATTATTAACTGCCTAATTCCTTCCCTTTGTGAACAAAAGCAGCGAAAATACTTGACATAGACAGAATTCTCTTTCCCTGCCTTTTGCTCTTTGTACATAAAAGGAAACCGCTTCTCTGAAGTAGTTATATTTTTGCCATTTGACTAAGCAGCCAGAGATGCTAAGAAAAATACATACAGGATTTTATGGCTAGCCTTTTCCTAATGTGGTGTGTGAGGAACAAGTGATGGGGCAAGCCAGCAAAGCAAGCAAGGGGAAAAAAAAAAAAAAAAAAGACCCAAACCTGCATGCTGCTGTGAGTATGATGTCTGTCTGCCGGCCAGAGCACGCTGCTGGCACCCTGCGCTCGCAGCCCGGGGTCTGACCCGTGTCAGATCGCTGCAGCTGCCCAAAGGGACAAAAGCGGCGCCGGGGAACCCACAGGCTTGGCTGAGGGGAACGGGGGGAAAGGCAGTAAGTGATTCAAGTGACAGAACCACTCCTCGGAAATCACTGGAGGTGACAACGGGCAGCAGTCTTGCCTGAGGAGGGAGAAGGGGCGATGCAGGAGGAAAGGACTGATCGAAAGGTCCCTGGGGGAGATGAACGAGCAGCTGCCACATCCCCCTGCTGAACGTCGCTCGGAGGAAAGCAGGGCACGCTGCGCCCACCAGGCAGCCAGGCACGTGCCATCTGCGCTCGGTGACCGCTCTGGGCACCGCTCGTGCTCCGTGCAGCCTGCCTGCTCCCCCAGCCCGCCTCTCATCCACACCGCCAGCCTGGCCTGCATCCCCCCGCCTCAGAGGATGGGGTGGAAAATAGGTTTGTCCATGGCTATGTGATACACTGGATAGGGCCGCTGGTATTTCATTACCATTGCTCCAGTTCAGGGGTGTTGATGGAGCCTCCTGCCCGTCGGCAGGTAGCACGGGTAGGTAACGCTGTGGCTCGGAGGTCATTTGATGCGTGCTGTGCCTTGTGCGTCCTAATGTCCTTCACCCCCTCGGCAGCGGCCTCCCAGCTCTGCAAAGCGAGACAGAGCAGACCCCGGGTTTTCTCGCAGCCGTGCACTTGGCAAATATAAAGAATCTTGTCGGTCCTCATTGAAGCAAACACTGAACTCCTTTCTTTTTGGTAAAATCCTTTCTCGTGAACTTTACTTCAAGTGTAGAGGTTAGGTCTCTTCAAAGATATTAAATTAAGGACAGGAAGTGTTCCTTGTTTGCAAAACTGAACAAAGAACTTTACCAGGATAAAAAAAGAAATTCAACTTTGCTGTTAGTTTGAGTTATAAAGTCTCTTTTCTGGCTTTTACTAATCCTTTTTTCTTTTCACTGGTATTTTTCATGTGAACTTAAAGAAATATTACAGTTACCTATGCATCCCACAAAGTCAGTTTATATTTACTCACTTTGTCTCCTTCCACATCCTTTCTAGCAGAAACAGCACAGTAGCCACAGGGGAGAAAATTAGCCAGGCAAATACTCCATCTGTCTCTTTTTCCATTTCCCTGGGTTATTTGACTGTGCATCTTTTTGTGGGTATTGGTGGATCATTTTTGCATGATGCAATTTAAAACGAAACAACCCAAACCTACAGCTTCGTCTACACAACTAACAAGAAGGCCTCAACAAGGCTAACCTTGACTGCGGCTTCACTGGGTTGCATGCCACAATTTGCTTTGTCCGAGGGAAGACACCAAAGGTTTTGACATTTTTTTCCTCATGGTGTTTGAATTCCTGTGTCTGCCCCGTAGAGGCAGCCAAAGTGGTCTTGGGGAACGGGCCCTAAGGCCCCTGGCCGAAGCATGCTGCCGGGACGGTTCTTCCAAAAGTAGTGACTGAGGACAGTGGAAGGGAAAGCTTGTGTGTATGTGTGTGTTTATGTACACGTTTATGTATCTATTTGAGGCTTTGAGCAACCTGGTCTAGTGGAAGGTGTCCCTGCCCACGGCAGGGGGGTTGGAACCAGATGATCTTTAAGGTCCCTTCCAACCCAAACCATTCTGTGACTCTATGATCTACGGATGCATCACCTTCTCTTCGGCAAGGCGCAATGATTAGGGATGTCATCAAAGGAAAGGAGCAGATGGGACAGAGGAGCACGAGCAGATCCATCTCTTTGCTCCGCAGAGCAGCGAGAGCAAATTGTGGTGGGGAACAGGGGCAGTGGGACAGGGGGGAGTGGCGCGGTGCTGGGCATTCTGCAGAACTTCCAGGTGATCGTGTGGCAGAAAAAAGATAGGAGCACTGTGGGGAGCCTGAGTAGACACTGGTCACACAAATAACGTAGGAAGAGGCTAAGATCATCTAGGCAGAGGAAAAGAGAAGTTGCTGAGACAAAAGCCAGAGATTTTGCAGAAACTGTGGACAGGAAGGTCCGGGTCAGGAAGATACTGTGTGAGGAGAAGGCAGAGGCCTGAGAGACCATGAGTGTGAAGACAACAAGGGACAGGAGTGAAAATAACCCCCGAGCTGCAGGGTCTGTATGGCTGCAGGACCCTTGTTTTTGGTGGCATTGTTCTGTGATGACTCTTATTTGCTTCATTAGGAATTAGTTTTTCCTTTCCACAAATACTACTCTGAGGTTTTGACTTGGACACGCTTTGCATGGTGTTCCCGCGTGGGGCTATGAGGGAAACCTATGGGGCTCTGGGCTGCTATTTCCATTGCCCGGTTCATGCATTTCATCTCTTCTCCCTTGGCTCTCATTGCCAAGGTCGTGACAAGATTGCCAAGCCTGAAGCCAAACATCCGGTATCTATTCCAACTCAAAGCTCTTTGCTCCTCTGAGTCAGTGTGCTTGTGTCAAGAATAACCCAAAAGAGATATGGAAACCCCAAAGTCACTGCCATAAATCACACTTGTCCTAATGCCATTTTCATCTCTGAGAGTGGCCTGCCCTTTGTGTCATGTCCTGCCAACATTCCCAACTGTTGGCCATTTGTTCACGAAGGGGAATGCAAAGTACACACTCTTGAGAGCCCATCCAATACCAGGGGTATTATATGTTCATACGGACAAGCTAGGACAATTCATCTCTACCACTTCATCCCTGGGAAAGAAAATGAGCCTGAAACTGCATTAAAGGAGTTGCAGTTTATTGCTGGGGAATGCCATGTAATTGGTTGACCCTGGCTGGACGCCAGGTACTCACCAAAGCCGCTCTATCATTCCCCCTCCTCGACTGGACAGGAGAGGGAGAATATAACGAAAGACTTGTGGGTCAAGATAAGGACAGGGAGAGATCACTTAACCAATTACTGTCAC
>JAVKLA010000054.1:13247054-13261935 GCA_034782735.1 Sagittarius serpentarius | reverse complement strand
TCCCCCCGGTCCCCCCCCCCCCCCCCCGCTACCAAAACATTGCCACGTAAACCCATTACATGCCACTTGAAATTTTACTTATGCTTGATGCTAGATGCTTTGGTTGTGGTCGCAGCGTATCGCAGAGCTGATTAATTTGTCCGCTGTGAGTGATGCTCGTAAATTTAGCCTGTTTTTCTCTGGTTGAGCTGTGCATGAAATGATCTGGGTTTCTTCAAATGTATTTGTTATTCATAAGGATTCTCAGAGTAGATTGGACCAACACTTTTCAGCTTGCAACACGCTCAGGCTGATGACTTGCAATTCACTTTCCACTTTCCACGGTTTGTGATTTGTCTCCCAAGTCAAATGCTATTACCTCTGTTTGCCAGTGAGTGACAGAAACTTTATAAATAGAAGAGTAATGGCTATTGAATAATTATTTTGTTTGGTATGAGTTTTTGGCACAAATTCATATAGATTTGAGGATTCTAGAATATTTTTATGAATATCTTCTTTTCCTCATAGTACTGAGACAAGTTCTGGTGTAAATGTGCAAAGCCAGCTGTCTTCAATCTTCTTGTCCTTGGAGCGTATCATAATATGGATGTATTGAGTTATGACAAGTTGCCTTGGCTTGTGCCAGCTCCACGTTAATCCCTGTTAATGTTTTATGTTCTAAAAGCTGAAAATATGTCAAAGGACAGAGAAAACCAAGACTTTCTCTATAGTTTGCCAACTTGAGAGATCAGTTTTGCTCCCCTTGAATCTGATAGTAGAAATTCCAAATCATTGAGGCTGTTTCTTAGCTTACTGTTGCCTTGAAGTTGTTGTGGCACCTCATGACTTGAAAGGTTGTTTTTCTGTTTTAAGAGGTTAGCAAAACAAATTTCCAGTGCCGTAACCCAGGCCAAATTCAGGCCATGCTGGGGGCTTGCATACCATTCCTTCTTCCTGACTTGCAGCAATGCATTCGAGAGTCACTTCACTCCAGCCTTTTTCAATCCTTGTGACTCTGCAGGCACAGAGATACACATTTTAAAATACCTCAGAGAGGCTTAATTTAGATCAATATCGGGGTTTTCCATTGGATTTTCTGGTGCAGTTACTCATCCTAGAGACATTGTAGTTCTCTTCCCACCCACTGAAGGAAGAGACGCACTTCCATGTTTGTGGTTCCCATGTTTCTGGGAAGCTCCAGAAAGAGATGACCCCCACTAAGAGTTTGGGGAAGGGGAAAGGGGGGAAAAGAACCCCAGAATGCGGCTCATTTTCCATAGCCATGTGCTTTCCATATGGAGCCAGTGGCAGAAGTCCTTAGTCAGAAATAACATTTGCTCTGGTGTGGCTGTTATTCCAATTATTAAATTGATAGTGGCATGTAGTGAAAACAATGGAAGAAAACTATGCAGCGGTAGCCAGAGCTCTATCTACACGTCAGTGGTGTCAGATACTAAATGAAGTAATTGCTTGGGTTGAAACATATTCTGTCTTTTACTACTATTTTGGCGGTATAAACTAGCTGTACCAATACTGAAATCCAAAATGAATCAAGCTTTTCTTCAGAGCATTTTCTGTACTTGTAACAAGTTCTTGTTTACTATTCTCTTTAACATTGCTATGGTGGCAGTATGTATTTTGGTTTTGTGTCAGGAATGGCAAAATCCAGCAAGTATATATGGGCTGGGGCACCTGGATAAATTAATAGCAGGTAAGCTACAAGGGGAACATACCACATTAACAAATTTGCATTAGGTAGGTGTGCGTCTGCTCTTCTCTTAATTGTGATGTTGTAAATCTACAGAGGTCACTACCTACAAGAGTATGTGCAATGCTATGGCAAGCCCTTCTTCCCAAAACTCAGTCGGCTTTACTGGGTTCAAGAAAAGTAGCTCCCACTGACAAAGTAACTGGCAACACCTTTCCTATTGCAAGACCTCCTCTCTATTTTAGCTGCTAAGCTGTAAATGTTATTTTCAGCATGGGTGCCCAGCGCAAGGCACGTTGCTCACACGGGAAGGCAGAGTGAATCCCTTTGCAGTGCCACACCTGAAGCTGTAACCCCTGCTGTAAGGACACAGACTGGTACCTCTGCAAAATGTTGCACTCCCCCAAAGAGGGAACCAGCTTGGGTCTGGTCTAATGTGGGGTTCTTGGCTTCCTGGTCCTCTGTGGGGCATCAGCATGCCCTCGGTGTTGTAAGAAACTTATGGGTGCTACAAGACAGCATGTGAGAGACACGGAGGAATTTCTTCCAGTCTTCCGCATACCACCTAACTAAGGTTAAGCAAATCCTTTCTGCTTGCAATGCCTCATGTGCCCTGTCCTTAAAATGGAGGTTGAGGTAACAAAGTCCTTTTGTGGAGTCCTTGGAGATGTGCTGGTGTTTGCTGTTGATGCATTGGGTGAGGTTTTATAACATGTGGATGTGGCAGCATTAATGCTAGGTTTGCCTGAGCTTCTACACGCATTGATCCTGACCGCAGCAAGGTCCCTCGCTCAATCTCTGTGTTTATTCTTTTGCTAGAGTAATGCAAAAATTCAGGATGGCTTTCCGATCAAAGTTAGCTAGTTACGTCGCCTTACCCAGTCACTAAAGGCATTAGCCCCAAGGAAACAATCTTCTGAAGTCCTGTCAAATCACAGCAATTTTTTCTTTGAACATGCCACAGTCGGAGAATGGTAGTCATTTTCATCAAGAGCCCTCAGTGATGCTCATAGTAGTGCCAGCAGCCCTACAATTCATTCATTTTTTTTAAATTAAGAGTTTCATTTTTCTATTTAAAGTGATTTTAAACTGCAGGAACCTTTTACAAGATAAAATACAGGCATTTCATTGTCCACGTTCTGCAGTAAGGATAAATTATAATTAATAATAGATATGCCAGTACTGCAATATTGCATAATGTAGGTTCACAAGGTTTTTCCATATATTTTGAAATGACCCATTTCTCTGCATGATTCATGAACCATCTATCTAAGAATATAAATGGTTCGTATTAGAATTAATGGCAGCTATTTTGGTGAGTAACGTGTGCGTTTGTTCTGCAGTCTGCTGATTGTATGGCTAACGCAGTCCCTTGCTGTGTTGGTACAATACCATGTGATAAGAGAGGAAGGATGGCAATACAAGTGGAAAGGAGTGAAGTAACTTGGATAAAGCAGGAGACGGCTCACTCTGGGACTTTCACCCAGTCTCAGCTTTTTTCAAGGCTTAGAAGCATCATCTAGTTTCTGTTTCGTATAGGTATCTAAAACACACAGTCAAACAAATCAGTTACAACCGCTGCTTTCTACTGGGAGTCAATCTGAAAATGTAAGTTTTTCCTTATTTTGCCTAGAAGTGTCCCCCTAACCTTCTCTGGCGTCTTGTATCCAACCACTCCCTGACTGGACAAAGCTCAAAGCTGCATCTAATTTTTACTGATCAAATGCCTTTCGTTTGTCTTGTCAAATACCATTTTCCCCCAATAAAAGCATACTTTGCTTGGAAACCCCAAAAGTTCAGAAATCTCCCAAAGCAGAGGATTTCCAAAACATTTTTATTTTCTACTGAAACTTCACATGCACTTAGTATGTGACATGCTCGTCCATGTATGTCACTAGCTCCTCATAAATATATTCTTCCACTTCTCAGAATGAGCTCAGAAGGAGGGAGAGGAGGAACACGGCATGTGCCTGTAAGTGCAAAGAAAGGTATTCTCCAAGCAATTTTCACTTCAGGGGAGTTGATAGGACCTCTGTGGGTTGCAGGGAAAAGTTCACAGGGAGAGGAAGGGTGAGCAAAGGAAAGAGAAACTGTCCTTCATCAGGACATTTAGTTTAACCCATTGCTAGAACTGGGAGTAAATGTCAACTCGTTAAGGTGGCTAGCCTGGATTGAAAACCTGTGTTTGGATGTGGTGAGCTGATTATTCAGCTCTGGTCTGCTATGTGTGGCAAATGGTCTTCACCCTGTGCTCAAACACGCTTTCCAAGGCAATCTGCTCGCTGGCACTCAGCCTCACAGAACTGTTGTAAATGGGTCTGAGGTGTCATTGTGAATCAGGATAAAAATGACCCAGCTCCTGCCCAGAAAAGAGCTGTGCATCTTGTTCTGAAGCATATGTTACGCTTTTCTTGGGCTAGGGCTTTATACTTCAGATTGTTCATTATCAGCGTACTGCAGCAAACCGAAGGGGCCGGGATTACGCAACCACCACGGACCATTATCTTTTCCCATCTTCTTCTATCCCTTCAGAAGAAGTGGTGCAGAATTAATTATCATTCCTTTGTAAAGGTATCAGAGAACATCATGTGGAACCTCTTTCTGCACAGCTTGCTTTCTAGTCAAAAGTGATTATGTAAAAATGTAATTCTATTGTTTTAACTTTGATTCAGACACACTAGGCTTACAGCAATTAAGCTAATATAATAAACAAATCAGCAGCAGTTACATGGCGAGTTAACAAGCTAGAGCCAAAACATTAAACTGCAAATGCATAATGCTGAACTTTTTGCTGGGATTGTTTGAGGACCTCCTGGTTTAAAATCCTGATCAGAACCAGACATCTAATGTGTGCCTGTGCAATTGATCCAACCCATGTCTCTTCATTCACTGCCACCATCCTGTCCCTCACCTTTGAATACCAAGAGAGAGAAGCAGCCTGGCTGTGAGATGCCTTTCCTTCAGTCTTTATCAGTGAGAACACGTGTTGCTGGTACCCCTTCGTGATGGGGCACGGTCAGGTTGCACGCTGCATCTCCTGCCTTCCCATCCTTATCACTGCTGCATCTGGCTTGCGCAAACCAAAACTCAGTCAGGGCACCTACAGGGGCACAATTCAGTGACAACACATGGTGACAACTGAGCCTGAGCCTTCACTGTAGAAATGGGCATGAAGTGGTAAGCCTATAAATTTTGGCCTTTTGTCTTCACACCATCAGGCAAGGCAGTCAAGCAGAGACATATTTGTATAAAACAAAACTGGGTAGAAATGCAAGTTCCTAAATTATAATCTAGAGTTTTCCCAGCAACCACCTGGAGATACTGCCTAAATATATACTCTATTGATGTAACTTTAGATGCTGGCGGACACAGTTTTTAATATTGGATGCAATCATGGGAAGTTTTCTCTGCTGGCCTGCTAACAAAGGTGTTCTGTCAGATCCACGTATACATCAGCTGATCTTGACAAATGAATCGCCCCAACAGAGCCATTGTCAAGCCTGATCTCTGAATTTTGCATTTCATACTTGTTAGATGTTAGAAAAATACAGGCGATATCTTAGCTGTAGATCAGAGCTCTTCAGTTTTACCGTCTCAGGCTCCTTCCCTGGCAACTATTGGTCCTGTGGGATCTAACTGATTGCTTACCAGTCCTCTCTAGATCCCCTTTGGAAATCTGCAGAATTTTGCTCAGACTTTATCTACTCAGCTGTTCCCTTCCACCAGCTTCCTTTCATTTCTTCCTGGTTCACACCATTTTACAGATGGTGGTGAAAGTTATTTTGAGGATCTGGAGTGGATTTCTGCCTTTGGCTCCTCACTTCCAAAGGCGCACTGGGGACACCCTAACGGAGCCAAAACGTATCATGTGTCTCTGCCCATCTCCATTCCAGAAAAAGCTATGCACTGGTTTCAGGAACTTGCTAAAATTGGCTTCTGTCCCTGAACACTTTAAACTCTAATGTGGTTAGGGGAAAATAAAACAACAGTGGCAGGTCATTTGAATAAAACATTTGAAAGAATAAGGAGTCCTTACTGTTGGAGGCACTTTGATAAGGTTAGAGATTTCCCTGACCAGGCTGGTTTTGACCGTAGTTTGTCCTGCAAGCTGCATCTCTGAAAATGGGATGGGGTCTCCCATCCTGTCCCATCTCAGCTCTGGGCTCAGCTGGTGCCATGCCATATCTGGCTGTACTTGGGAATCGGTGGATTTGTATTGGAAGATAGAGAACTCTGAAAGTGGTTGAATAACACCTTCATGCCTGATCGGTTTTATTTTCATTTTTTATAAAGCGTAACGGTTGCTGAACAATGAAGTTATTGCCTGCAATTGCCATAGACTACATACAAGAATCAATGCCAGAGTCCTCAAATGTGAACTTCTTTGCCCTGTCCCGTTACCCACTTTTGGGGAAAAGCTATGAGTTTGATAAACAACGGCGATGCTTCTGGGATTGATGGCTTTGTGTCACCGCTCTAGATTCATGGGGCCACTGCATATGAAAGTTTAATGATCGCATAAATTTCAGGTGCTGTTTCTCCCCTGCTGCAAAAAAACATCAAATAAATTTATCATCTCAATGCTCCGTAGGCATGCTGCAGGCTTTTCCGTGCTGGTTTTTTTTTTTCCTCTCTTTTAATGCTTCGTTTAAATCACTACTCACACCCACAGCTGAGAAAGAGAGGTCATGCGTCCAAGCACAAGTAACAAATGGGGTTTGCTGTTAAAGGACACCATAGCTTCTCGCTTACTGGGAGCATGTCATGGCATTAAACTGCTCCAGTGAAGGCACCCGATGCCAAGCTGCAGAAAGACTGCTTGGGCACGGACGAGCAGGAACTCTGATGTCCTTCCCTCACTCTTGTTGCCTGGCTGCCATCATTTCAACAACCTGCTTAAAAGACATCAGCCAAGGAGATGAGCACTTGCTTTAGTCGCTGTACGTGGAATATGTGCTAAAGCCTAATTTAAACAAAACCCAGCAGGCAAACAGACCTGTTTCATGGTCAATATTTAGGTTAGTGTGTGCAGTATCCATGTTGCTCTTCAGGTAGCAATTCCTACCATACATATGCATTTTTTCCCAGGCCTTGCTTGATCTGTTCAGCCAGATGTGGCTGAATCCTCTCCCTGGGCTGAAGCCTCAGCCCTAAGGCAGAGCAGAGCAGGACACTCCCTGTTTCAGCACTTACTCTTATAGAAAACAGAGATGCACTAGACCTGCCTCAGTTTGCGAGATAAGACCCGACACCCGTGAAAACATCAGTGGTTTTTATGGCCTTACTTGTACCGAAAACAGAGGACTCCACTGATGTGTCCTGCGCCCTGGCCTGCCATCTGCAGCGAGCACCTGTGGAGGGGAACCCTCATGGACATACCCATCTCAGAGAAGCCATTCTGGGTCCCCAGCGGCACGTGTAGACAGATCAAATTGGGGGAAAATTAGCATCCAAGACTGCAACGCAGCCCCCAGTGTGCAAGGAGGCTTTGAAGAGCCCTGGTTGTATTTGGCAGGACAGGAGCAACACTGTAGTTGTGGCTGAAGGGCAACCTACTCTCATCTTCCATAGTCGGAAGACAGGTTTGCTGCAAAAAGAAAACACTGCCTGTAAATGCAGCAGCACTAGCGACTTCCTCGCTGCAAAACATCGGAAAGCGTAGAGCACAGGCAAGGAGCTGCCACACAACGGGACAAGCAGCATAAAGGTACATGGGAATGGTGAACAGGTTCAGGAAGCAGAGTTCCTTGTTCCTAAGGTCAGGATGTCCTGGAGCATGACAGGAGGGAGGTGGTGACAACAGACCAAGGTCTGATCAGCTTTACCTGTAATGGCTGCTGCTCACGGCTCCCATGGCCTTGGAGCAGTGGGGACGGTAGCACGGTCTCCTCCTCTGCTGCGGGATCACAGCTCTGGTAAAACACAGAGTTGCCAGTAGTTTCTTTCGCAGGACCATCTAGAACCAGGTTGTCCAGGAAGGTGGAAGTGGGCAGTACGAGGCCACATCTTTCCCTGCAAGAGAGGGACACATAAGAAAAATGTCTTAAAAGGGCACCTGAATGCCTGTATTGGAAGGGAGCTGCAGGGAACAGAAATGAAAATCCCAGAAACAGGGAGAGCAGATGAGAATTTGATGGACAAATCCTATTTCTAGGACAGAAAAATGCATCGAACATTACCATCTGTGCAGGAGTTTCTAACATTTGGGTTTCTGTGAAAGAAGGCAAAGTGACTGCCACATTTAAAAAAATAATAATAATAAAAAAATCCCACTGTGCCCTTCACATTACAAATATTTTTAATAGCTTTTATGTAACCTCCAGATTTGGCCCATTCAAGCAGCTTTGGTTTAGGTGAGGGAAAATAGCCAGGCACGAACTGTGCTTGCTGAATTGATGAACTGTGTAAAAAGCTCATGAGACATTTTCACTCCTAATTGATTGCAGAGGGTTTCTGTGACATGTGTCGCCATCCACCTTGAGGAGAGCTTGACCCATGGGGGATGTGGAACAGCAGGCTTCTGCAGCCCCTTGGAAAATCAGTTTGCTTGGGAAAGCACAAAATCCTCAGCGCTCACTGTGTGCTGCTCTCCCTCCTTGCCTTTTTGCCTCAAAAGCGCTTTGTAAGAGGAGACTGGAAGAACAGCAGAGCATCTCAAACGTAGCTAATCCTGGTGAATTATTCACAGTGTTATGGAGCAAAAGGTTTTTTCCCCATTCTAGCTATGTAATTACCTTAAAGGATGTTCACAAAGTTCTATGCCGGTTGTTACAGGGAAGCTGCTCTGATCTCAGCATGTGGCTGCCACTTCAGCATCCCTCTTGGTTTGAGTGGATCTTGGGCAAACTTTGAGAAATACGGGGTTGCAGCCATCACTGACAGTGCCTGTGTGTTCCTCTGTGTCTGACCTGTATACTTTTTCATCCACTTTTGCAGAATTTGTTTTAATGCTTCAGCTGGATAATTTTGACATTGATTTGCTACGATGTGAAAGGGGATGGCAGCATTTTCCCATCAGTAGTGGTAAAAGTCATGGCCGTTCTCCTGGGGAGTCCTTACCAGCTGTAACCCTGCTAAGGAGTAGCAAGGGGAAAAACAGATTTTCTTTTTTCCCTCAGCACTCTGCTTTTCTTTCCTCCCTTGCTTTGGATGGTGTGGATGGCATATCGCTGCCCAGCGCTCCTGCGCACCTGCAGGCTGCACAAGAACAGCTGCAGGTGCCAGACCTGCCTATAGCCTTCTTGTAGAGAGGCAGGAGCAAGGTGGGGAAGGAGCGAGGGAGTTGTTTGTTCACTGCGCTCAGCCTCGCAGGACCTCAGAGGTATGTGCTTTCCTCTTTTTGAGTGCCGAGATCAGTCAGGAGAGAGAGGACAGCTGAAACCAAGACAGAAAACTGACAGATCTGGAACTCTGTTCTGCACTTGGCAAAGGCTTTGAGACAGAGGGGAAAACCAAAAAAAAAACCATGGGGAAGGATTGCTCTTTTTTGTCTTGTTTTTTAATCTCTGTCTTTTATTTTGCTTTTGTCCCTGCTTGCTATAGCAATTGTTTTTATCACGCCCACAGAAGTGGGTTTTGGACAGAAGCTTTCCACAGCTCCTGCTTCATGTCAAACTACCAGCATATAGTGTGACCAAAGCCACCCAGCTTACAAAGGCACGGTCGTGGCCATTCCCCATGTGTCTAACACAGTAAGGTCACGGTGTCCTTCATCAGGAAGTTCCTGATAGTTCATGGTCCCAGTCAGACTCAGGAGAAAGTCTGCTGCAGTAATCCGAAGCATTGGTATTCATTGCCAGGTCTCCAAAGACTCTGCAGATGTGTGATATCCAAGACCACCTTGCCATCAGCCAGTCCTCCTCCAGGAGTCAGGCACAGAAAACACGTTTGCAGGTCCGCATACGGCATGTGCAAGTCAAGTCCCATTCTCCAAGTCTGACAGCTTTCACCTATCACACAGTACAACGTGGATGCTGTGCTAAACAGGGTGAAGGGTTGTGTCACGCACCCATGCCCCAAAAGATCCTTGGGGAATGAGAGGCAACTTCTCATCTTGATATTGAAGGGAAATAATCTGCATGCTGACATTTTTTCTAGTGTTGCAACAATGTGACATAGGAAGAGACAGGTTCCATTAGATAAAGTAATTTTATTTTTTTTTTTATTTTCTGATCCTTCAGGTGGTCAGGGGGACCAATGCAGTTTCAGCAAGGCTCTGAGGTTGTGATCCTAGCTACAGCCTATTCCAGTGATAGCTGTTTTCCTCTTTCAGTGATGGAGTTTACCATCCCCAGCTTCCAGAGATCTGCTTGGTCCTGCCTGATGGCTTCCCACCACACAGCTGTCCTCAAACCTACTTCCAAAGTATCGTCTTTCAGAGTTGGCTCCTTGAAGAAGATCAGGCTATGCAAACAAGCCTTTGCCAGGCGGTCTTAACATGTTGGGAATAAGCGTGGATCAACAGACTTTTCTAGAACTGATGTCCTTTATTTCACTCCTAAGGGAGGGCTGCCTTTTACAGTCTAAAACTTGCAAGTAGCAGCTTCGGAAAGCTTGCCTTTTGCTGTTGCTGGGTTGGAGGAGGATTTTGAGGCTTGGTCCCAGGCACCAAGGTGCTAGACCTCACCTTTCACAGCAACGTATCCAAATACATAATATCTTCCTTCCAGGTTTTACACTTAGCTGCTTTTGTTGTCAGCCTGTGCTAGGCGGGTTGCCTTCAGAAGAGTACGTGTTTTAAGTAAATGCTGCCTTTCTGATGAAGCAGTGAACAAGCATGGCCCATGTGCTTTTGGGCTCTTCATCCCAGGGACTGAGGCGCTCCCTCCCGGCTCTGGTACTTAAGGTAGCTCAGCCTGGCATGAATGGGAGGTGACTTCGAGAGTCATCTCAGGAGCTGGCCAAGGAGCACATGAAGGTATTTCTTGGAATTCAGTTCTGCATTGGTTTTATGGAAATATGCACCTACGCTAAAATAACTTTTTGGTTTTGTAATGATCTGTTCACCCTTTCCTTGGGGTTGTAGCAGTTACTACATCATTAAAGCTAGAAGCTGATAGAGCTTTCAAGTAATTACTAGTGACAGGTCTAAATAGATAAAATAGAATTTGGTTTCCAACACTGGATGCTTTCTTTCAAGAGGATTGCTAAGCAGTTCCTTTGCAGCTTTCTCAACTGAGCTGCGGAAAACTTTCTCCTTTTAAAGCTGATTATTCAGTTGGAAAGCAAATCCCAGTTAGTGTGTAGCTAATGTTTAACACAAGATGTGATTTATATTTAAAGGCATTAGCCTGGGAGGTATGCGCTGCCTGAGGAAAGGAGAGTGATGTAACTACTGATGGATGCATGGGGGAGAAAGTCGATGAACAGCACAAAAGAATGAATCATACAAACATGCCTCATTGTTCAAGGCTGCTCATTTCTAAGCCAATTGTAGCAGAACTGAAAGTGTGTATTGTAAGAGGGCAGGTATTGCACACAGTGGGGAATTGGAGCGTGATTTGGGGATTGCAAGTGAATGGTAGCTGCTTCTGAAGGCTCTCCCTCAGTGATGTACTGCTAGTATTTTAAGAATTGCCTTCCTTAAAAACGTCCTTGTTGTAAACCCTGAGCTCTGTGAACAGAGATGGGAAAATTTGTTAATTTGTGCTTTTTACATGAAAATGCTTTTAACTCCTCTTACTTAAGGAAAAAAGACAGCACCATTTAGCAAACAACTTATACTACATCTTGCAGCAGGGCTTAGCAGCTGTATATGGGGGAAAAGAAAAGATTTTGAAAGGAAATATGGAGTTTAATTGTGCAGTCTGGATTTTGCTTGTGTGGTAAATACTTTGGAAATCCTTTATATGATCTCTGGGACAAGTCAGTACACCCCAAAGCGAAGCGGGCACTGAGGACTGTTGTGGGATCTGAAGGGGAACTGTCTTTGACAGAGCTCAGCAGGGACCGGTGGTGCCATGAAACTCCTTTCAGGTGGGCAGGCCTATTAAGCTGTCCTTCCAGGCATCCCCTTCCAGCTCATCTCCATTTTTCTTTTAACCTTTCACTTTATGACACCCCAACTTGTTTGCAGCAGTGGGTGTGCTAGTGTGACACACGGAACCCCAAAACAGCTGTAAAGTTCACATAGGGAAGAGAAGAAAGGGGAGGGAGTACAAGGTCTTGTCGTCTTCCCTGGGGCAATCTCAAGGTTGCCTTGCAGACTGTGAAACAGAGAGGGTCTGGCGAAGAAGTAAAAAAGCCAGAAAAATTGTTGCTGACCGCATTGTTGATGTGGAGCTTGAAGTTTATAAAGCTTTCTCTGCCAGGATGTTATGAGATGGATGGGACTCACAAAATGTTATGTGTCCCCGTCTCAGGAGGCACTACTGTACTGTTTTCCCAGCAGATGGTGACTGCTTTGTGGATGTCACTTGTCAAGTGGACTCGAGCATCAAGTGAGAGTTAGGAAAGGGAAAAGGTGAGAGGAAAGGTCTACTTAACTTCTGCCTCTCCCGACCTTGTACATGAATTAAGCATGGGGTACAAAATGACCCTAAGCATCCTCGCAGTGTTATGGGACACGTGCTGACACAGAACGTAGTAGTGTTCCTCAGGAGACCAGCTGTGCTACTCGCCTGCCTGTGCCACTTTAAATAGGGATTACTGGGATCTAAGTCCTAGCAAGAAACACAGAGGATGTCTTTTCCTCACACTCGTTAAACTTTCAAGAGATATTGAAATGCAAAATTACACACTCCAAGCAACCTGGGCAGACAAACTGTGTCTGTGTTAATGAAGGTAGACCTGTAAGGTTTGCTGTGTTTACAGCTTTGGACATCCAGACTGGTTTATGCTCACTATATGGAGAAGAAAACACAAAATAGACAGCTTTATTTATTTTATCAATACATGAAATGCTTTTGGGTGGGAATTATTAGTGCTTGGGCCAGAGCAAGGAGGGAATATCTTTAATCTTGTAGAATGAAGGAGTAAAATTTTCTAATGATGTTCTTATAGTATGCTGCAGGGACTTGCTGGAAGCAACCCAGAGTCAAATAGGCTTCTTTAATGTATCTCTTCTCCTATTTGCCCCAATCCATTACTCCAGAATTAGCACGGGTGAAGTGAGGACTTGTGAAACTTTTCACTCTGGTAATGCTGCAAGAAAACAAATGCTCTCCTGACTATCATACTTCAGCTAGGAAAATGTGAATAATCCAGAGTTTGGTTTCTCTTTCCTCTCTCCTTTCTTTCTTGCCTTTATTCACGTAGTTTCTCTGACTCCCATGCTGCAGGATGTGTATTTTTATACACGCAGTGTGTATCATGCATTTTTGGCCAAAGGGAGGTTTTCCGTAGTCCCCTCAGATAACCTTTGAAAGAAGCCTCTGGCATAGCCTTGGGATAAGGGTGGTGGTGTGGGGCAGTCTGTGGGCCCTCGGGGACCTGCACCCTTCTGCTGGTGGAGGGCAGGCCTTGGGGAGAGCCCAGCCACTGGCACGGACCATGGCAAGGCACCTCAGCTTTCCTAAGGGATGCCACGGTGGCTAGTTGCCTGGTGGTAGAAGCAAAGCTCTGCGAAGAGGAGCGGACCTCAGTGAAACCTTCATCTGTCAGCCCTCAGCCATGGCATCAACTGCCCCGGTCCTTTTCTGCATCTCCTGAGCTGTTTCTCGGCTTCCCTCTTGCCTTCCTGATCTCTTCCTAATTTTCTTCCCCCCCGCCCCCCCCCCCCCCCCCCCAGTTTCTTTGAATCCCACTCGGGGCAAATGGGGGGGGGGGATTATATTAAAAATTAATATCTGGTGGCTGAGGCTTCCTATTGTCTTGGGTTTTTTAAAAATTCTCTCAGGTAATTGCCTTATTCAAATCCTGAAGGACTGCTCCACCGCTAGGTTAGACAATTAAGTGCACATATCTCCAGGCTCTTTACCTTTCCGCTAAAGAAAATACTTTAACCCATTCTGTCCATTGATCAATTATAAAAAGATGGAGAAACTGAAGGGTGCACAGCAAGCTTACAGAAATAGTACAAAATCTTCTCAAGCTCTGTGTACAGTAAGTAAGTACCTACATGGTGTCAGAGTTTTCTCCTTTTCTCTCACACTACTAGCAGCCTGACCATTTTACTCTGAATAGTGGGGTGAAATAGAGTAGGAGTGGGAAACTGGATGTACTTAGTTTAACTGTACCAAATGGGACCTCATCAAGGATTCATCTGTCTAAGATGCAAAAGCATCCAGAGGGCATTAGGATTACGTAGACACTTCCATCTTTGCATGATTGGCTTGAGATGACAGTTTTTTAAAGGTCCCTAATCTTTTTCCCTGCTGCCAAATGAGCTTGATAAAGCTGTCTCTGTCTGGACCCCAAAGTCACTGTGGGGAGCACAGACCACCATGGCACACCACGCAGCCTGGGCATAATCAGGCCTTTCCATTCACAACATCTTGCCAATAGCATAGAAGTGTTTTTCTTTAATCCAGGCTGATGTTTAACATAGACGTGTTAAAACCTTGTGGAAATTGCCTGGGAGTTTTTGTTCCTTTTTATTAAAAAAGGTAAACAAACCCTGAGAGATGTAAGTCAGGTAGCACCATGTGTGACTATTTAATGACAGGGTTTGTGAGGTTGTAATTCCCGTGGTACCGCCCGGCTTCTGCTTGCTATAGGTGGTTAATTATAGCATCCACAATGCTCCCAGCAGTGGAGCAGAGGGACACAGCGTGGCCTCTTTCTGTTACTTTTCCCCCCTCAGCCTCCACTCCCCCTCCTCCCTAGAAGATAAAGAAGCAAATCCCAGTTTAGTCATCAAGGTCTGAGACATGCAGTGAATAATTCAATTCCTCATCTTCACGCATGGACTCAGCTGTATAAACAAACTCGGCTGTTTCTGCAAAGCGCACAAATACATTTCCCAATGTTTTTTAGGCATGGAGTATATTACTGCAGTTGAAAGACATGAGATGGAAAGAGAGAGGGGTCACAAGTGCTTTGCCGGTGAAGCAGCAGGGTGAAAAGCCAGTGAGCTCTAGCTGCCAGACCTGGGACTTGGGCACCAAGAGACACCAAACCAATTGATCGGTGAATCATGTCAGGAGGAGCTCTGAGCTACATGGCCGAGAGGCACGTATGGGACCAGGGGAAATGGTGACATTTGCCTCCTACAGTTCTTGACACCGTGTTCGATGTGTCTGCTTTGTATAAGCC
>JAVKLA010000054.1:13201004-13247044 GCA_034782735.1 Sagittarius serpentarius | reverse complement strand
ACCCCAAAAGGTATGAATTAGTCAGGTTCATGACATGAATGCATAGCTCCAAGAGCCTGATGGCCAAGATAGACATGCAGAGGTTTCAGTATGTGTGTAAATGCTGCTGGGCCCCTGAGTCAGCACATCTGCAAAGTGGGGTCAGGGTAATATTTATTTTCATTAAAGAAGGTGAGACTCAGTATGCAGAGGCTGGCTGATCAGCAAGAACAGTCGTGTTGTAACTTGACAGCCTGTTGGCTTATCCACCTTTGAAAGTGGATGACTGCAGAAATGCCTTGGCACTTTCCCTTGCCTTAGGGAGGTGGGCTTTGGGCAGAAAAGCTCTGTCGGAGTTCAGTTCGTTCCTCGTTGCAGTATTATCTGGGATGTGCGCGCACACAAATTTGGCTCTAATGTGGCCTCTGATGACCCTTCTGTCTATTCATTGTGATTCATCTGTTATACACTAGTATGATACTGGCTACATTTACCAGATATAAGTACTGTGAATCATCTTCCACCTCCTGCAAAGAAAGCTTCAGTGTTAATTGAGGGCGCCATCCTGTGTGAAATCATAAATGAGCTGTAAGGAATGACCATCCCATGGGTATCAGTCAAACAGCGGAATTAAAATTTACACAGGCTAAGTACACATCTGCAGGCTCTGCTGGGGTTAACTTGTCAGCTGCTGTGGGTTTTAAATTTAATCTTTATTCTGGATGCTGTGAGATTCCTTCTTGGCTTGAATTCTGGAGAACAGTGTAACCAGAAAGTCAAGATGAGCCAAGGTGTTTGATACAAAAGGGGAAGATGGTGTCTCCCTCTACTTGTTTTAAGAAGTAGGACTTGGTTCTGATTATTACCCCACCCCGAGGGTCTTGCTGCATGGATTTGAAAAAAATCCATGCATTGAAGGCATAATCAAAATAGGGAACGGTGTGATTTTTCAGGCTGAGTAGGTCACCTCCTTTCCTGGCTGGGGCCTTCCGTCTGTGGTCTTTCATTGCCTGTTACAAAACATGCCAAATCATTGCCTGGCGCACACCAAGAGAGAAGCTGTGTGTCAACAATGATAGCCTAGAAGATCAGGAAGCTTCAATTAATAGAGTTTATTTGCAGTGTACAAACATGCAAGAACAAATTTCTAAGTAATAATAAACTAAAGGGACAATCAGTCACACCCAGAAATAAATCCCATGACTAGACAACGCAGTAGCAGATAGGTACAGTATGATGATGGAGGTGTATCTGCAGGAGAGCTGTGCGTCAGATCGCCTGATTCAAATCGCCTCAGACTGGACGTGTCATGACATCTGGTGAGATGGCTATGTTGGACAGTCACAGCTCAGAGCCGGTTCCTCTGCGTGTGTCATTGCTGTGGGGCAGATGTGTCCCACGGCGTCTTTGCAGCTGTGCTGGCCCCAGCACGTACAGCCCGGCTGCACCCGGCTGTAGGATCGGTGAGCTCCATAGCGTGTCCCACGGCTGGGCCCTTCAGCAGCCGGCAATAGGGGACCCCTGGGAGCATCTCCCACTTTCCTCCCTGCCTGCGCACCTCGGCTCCTTTCCAAAGAAACCGGGGAAATCCAAAACACGGAGTCGGGCCGCAGCCAGCCCCTCATGGGCTTTGTCACCAGCCCCGCAGGTACCACCCATGCATTACCTCAGGGTGTCTCCCTGAGGTGGGGGACAGTATTTTCCCGCTTGCTGCACTTCTGCAGGGAATCCTTTGTGTCTGGTTGGAAAGCGCTCAGAGGACAAGGCCTCTGAAGGTGTAAAATAGGAGTTACCTGTTGATGCTGAGACTGGTTAATGTCCCAGGATGTAAAGGTCTGGGACAGGTACACACTTGAGATCTCTTGTGCTCAGTTAAATTGCTCTGAGCTTTAGGGGCTGAGAAATTGGGCTGGCTCTCTCCTGAGAAGCGTTTCACATTAGTGTCCTGTAATCGCTCCGGAAATAAAACTAGGTGTTTGCATAAGGCTGAGGCCATGGGTGCGCGAATGGGTTAACCCACAGCAGCTCAAGTTGTTCCAGTTTCCAAAAAGCTGGGAATACGATTCAATTGTAAGTAGCCATTAAGCCCACCCAGCAACAACAGATTGACTCCTGGCTTCGCTGTGGGCCGTTTTCTCACATGATGAAACACCTAACCTTTTGGTATACAGCCTGCTCCCTTCTCACACCTCCCAGTGAAGCGCCGGCTTACTGGGCCGCTCCTGCTGCCATGCACTTCGCTCCACGGTTTTACCTCAAGTTCAGTGTCTCCCTGTGTGTGGCCAGAGCCTTTGCTGTGTATTGTGCACAAAAAGGTAAAAGCCACCCACCTAGCTGAATAGCACACGTCATCTGGTGTTACACGTTCATTGCAAAAAGTAAGACAGAGCTGTGTTGCAGGGCGTCTCCCTCCGAAATAAGTGTGTACGGTGTAGTCTTTCTTCTCCTCTCTCCTTAAATTGAAGGAGGATGTGTGGTTTGCCCCTTGCGTGTGTATAGGGACAGATAACAGATGCGAGTGGGGTCTCACATCAGCGCTGGGTCATGTTTGGGTAAGGCCTTCCTTCGTTCTGTGGCCTGGGAAGACAGGGAAACAAAGCAACCTGATCGTCGTTCACTTACTCTTGGTCCCCCCTCGTGTTCTGTGGGCCAAATTTGTCCCTTATTGCCTCAGTTTCCATGCCCCTCACAGGCATTACTGCCAGCGTGGGAAGGGAGGGCTAAGCCATCGCATGCTGCATGCTAATGGCAGCCTCTCCCCCCACCCCTTGGCGTGGGCTCCCACTGCTGTGGCTCCCACCCCTGCCCAGCCCTGCTTCTTCCCAGTGCCTTGCAGGCATCTGCTAACAGCAATGAGAAGGTTCCTGGTCCAACCCCAAGCATTTATTCCCACGTAATTATTTAGCACCATATCAGCACTTTGCAGCCCTGATTTTCCTGACTGAGAGACACCTAATTAAAGGAACAGGCACGGCATAGATTTATTGCCAAATGGGTAAAAACAGCAGTGACATACTGGGTTCGTTAGTATCTCCCACTGCTATGTTTCTCTTTTCTTCCCTGAAATGAGATGGGGTGGGCAAGAAAGCCTGAAAGCACCTGAAGAGGAGGCCATTAACACTGCAGACAAGGAAACCACTCAAAGCAGGAGGGATACTCGCTCTGCAGAGGTAGCTGCGTTGAACCAAGGAAGGGCAGTAGCTTTCCACCCGAGTGGCTCTTGAAGATGCTCAGCCCTGGCCCAGAGGCAGTGGTAGCAGGCAGATGCAGCCATTGCCTCCCCCACTTCTTCCTGTGTCCTCCGCCCACCCCTCCCAGGAAAGAGCTGCTTTTTATCCCTAGAGCCAGCACAGAATATAGATAGATGGAAATCGCCGAGAGACGCTGGCGCATGGGGTGTGAGCCCTTTCCACGCTGCGGGCTGGCTGGAGCCAGTCACCCGTTTGGCTGGCTCCGAGTGCAAGCTAGCTGGGCCAGGCCGGGGAGCGATCTTTTCCCACACAGGGTGCTGCCCTGAATTTTTTTCCCCTTCCCTCATCCCAGCTGTCATCACCTTCCTCTGCGAAACACGAACACCTTGTTGTAAGCAGGATTTTGCCCCCTTCCCCCACTGGCAGACAGGATTGCTGGGTCTTTTCCAAAGGCTCCTGTGCCACATCTGCTCCCTTGGAGGATATTCATCCTTGGGTCAGAGTCCCTCCCCTGCAAGATCACCTACAGAAAGCTGGGATTCCTGATCTCTTCATGAGGCTGAAAGCTCCTTTCTGAAGGGTCATAATCTCCATGTTTGGGGAACCCAGAGTTGTCCCTGCCCACCTAAACCCATCTGTCTGAATCATAGTTTCTGTGGGAGCATGAAAAGTGTTGAGACGTCTCAGAGACTGATCTCCAAAATCAAAGGAGTGGCTGGCTAGCTCAGCCCCGAGATGAGCTTACAGACTCATCTGAAAGGCAAATTTTCAGCGTGAGAAGGATCTCAGTTGATCTCTCTCTCCTTCCAGCTGGTGGACTCAAGTTAGAGAACAGAAATACCAGTGTCCAAGGAGGTAGCCAGCTCAGAGACCTTCAACAAACCCTCACCCCAGGTGGTCTATCCCAGGGCTTCCCTAGCCGCACATGTCATGGATACGTGGTTATGCTTGCCATGCCCTTCTGACCTGATACATATTTAAGTAGCCTGTTCAACGTAGAGCTGCTTCTATGGGAGAAAACTGTTTTGAACAGTTTCCTTGCCTCTGGTGTTAATGCCCTCCTTTTCAGGTGGGATACTGCTTTCAGGCTTTGCTGCCCATTCCATCATGAGGAAAATGACTCTCGTTTCAGGGAGGAAAAGAGAAACATAAGATTCCCGATCCCCTGGCAGACAAAAGGCTGCAAATACGGAATGGGGGCAGGTCATCCCTCCAGCTGCACGGCAGGTTCCTCCTGCAGGTGTGTTTTTAAGGACAGGCAGCGCTTGTGCAGACATAATACAGAGAGAGACCACCCAATGCCTTTCACACAAGTCACACAGCTTAGCAGTTATGTACACACAGTAGTGCGGGGAAGTAGTGGTTTTTCCATAGAGCTTTAGTGGGAGGGGGGGATTAGGAGGTAATTTTGTTCCTAAGAAAGTTGTCCAACACCTGCATTGCTATCAGAGAGATGCCATGAGAGCATGCTTCTCATGGGGAGGGAAGAAGACATGTACCATAGGTATAATCAGGGGAAAAGCCCAAGGTATAGAAGTATAGCTGTTTGGAGAGGGAAGCCAACTGGCTTTTATCATTAAGGATCACAAGATAGAGGTAGGTGGGTCCTGAACAAAACACCTGGGAGAAGATTGGTGCTATATAAGGATCACTGTTGGGAGGCTATTCAGGCTGCTGAGGTTCAAAGAGTTGGTCTCTTCTGTCTTTCATTGGAGCAGCTGTTCCTGGTTGTAGAGTTTGGAGCAGGAGTCGTCTTTGTCCGGTTTGGCTTTTAGTGGAGGAGTTCGGCTTTGAGTTGGAGCACAATGTAATCTCTCAGACAAGGCAATCAGCCTTATTTTATAGACTATGAGTAGGACATGTTCTCTTTTCTTCTGGTACTATAAAGGGAAATGATTAAGCTACTTCACGCCAAAAAAGTGTCGACTTGACCTCTATGCTGAAAAGATATCGGGGTGGGGTGGCAGGGAGAAAATGGTCACTACTAAACAAAGCTGTTCACGATAATTGGGGGATCTACATGTACGGGCTAGTAGAGTAGCCTTGTGGTCATCTTGGGCTGGCTAACAGTAACCAGATGTCCATTACAGTTTAAGGCAAGTTAAGCGTGGAAAAGTTTTAGCTTGTATTATGCAGGGCATCAGAGTAGGTTGTGACAGCTTATAGTAATGTTCCTCTGTAGTCTTGAAATCTCGTCTCACAGTTGTTAATCACTAGGTGGTCTTGGTCAAAATTAAAAAAGCTGTGTTATTTTCAAGCCTTCCAAGAAAGAGAGTAAAGGAACATAAAACTTGTGAGAAATTGAGCAAAACAGTTGAGATGACACCTCTAATGTGCTTGTACTCATCCTCTCCATTTACTGATGTAGACAAATATAAGAAAGCCTGAAAAAAATAGAAATGCATACTAGCATTAATCTTCTCTTGGATTTTTTCAAGGATGCCAGATTTCTAGGAGGGAGGCAGAAAACCTCCAAAGAAACCATTTTGGCTGCCCCTACTGAACTTCTTAAAACAAAATCATTAGAATCCCCAGTTATTGCTAAGACAAGTGAAAGAGTTAAAAATTAACATCAACACTGAGTGTGCCAAACATGGCCAGTCTAGGGTTTCTGGAGCAGTAATACTTGCAAGTTGGCCTTTCTCACTGGACCCTAACCTGCTCCTTGAGTTATTCTGTGTGATGTGTTAATCCTTTTCTGAGGAGAGAGAGATATGTGACCTCCACTTCTTTAAAAATTGCAGGGAGGACCTATCCTGGACAGAAAGTGATCTTCCTCTGCGGGCGTTCCTCAGCAGGTGGAGGACTTCGTACACCACCTGAGAAGAGGTAAGCACTCGTGTTTGGGCCGGTTCCTGGTTGTTTGGTATTTCAGGTGGTGACTTTTGCCAGAGCAAAGCCTGACCAGCCGGGATGATGCTGCTACTGCACTGAGCCGTGCTGTACGGCCACGGGAGCAATGTGTTTGCGCTAATTATAGTTTAGGGATCAGAAAGACACGTTCCCATGCTTATTGACACAGGCCTTGCTTGCTGTGTAATACAGCAGCTCTTCAGGGAAGATTGTTTCAGTAGTGGTTTGTCACCAGCTCCCAAGTGCTTGAGTTATCAGGTAACAAATAATTTGAATGAACAATAACACAAGTATCAGAAATCTAAAGTCAAGTGGAAGCCAGGAAAAAGAAGCTGTGAATTTGTACCACCTGTGCCTGGAAATGGGGAATGCTAGGGACCGATACAAAACCATCTACAGAAATCCTAGCTTACTCCAAGGAAATGTTTTGATCTTTTATGGAATTCAGCAAGTATAAACAACAAATTTTGCTTCAGTATGCAGTGCTCTGTGCAGAGACAGATTATTCTGAAAGGAGAGCAGAAATCTGACCAAATCGACACAATTCTTTCCCAATACTTTTTTTTTTTTTTTTAATAACGTTCTTTTCAAACAGTGGAATTGTTTGGTTACACTCAGGTGCAAATGGCTGCTGTTCAGGGACTGTGTTGGTTAAACTTTTAACAAATATTACCACCTGCTGGGGATGCCGCAGCAGTGCAGCTTCTAACCATTTACTCCAGCAAGTAACGAAGCTCTCCCCTGCCCGAGCAAGGCATTAGGTCTCCTAGCTTGGAAACTTTTTTTATTTTCTACTAAAGATAGATCTGTTGGCTCGATCGGTCCAGCAAAAACTGGAGATTTGCGTCTACGGGTGAACTTAGCACAGAGGGACCTTGGTTTGTATTTTGGTTTGTATTTTCATGCTCAGAAACCCTGCCTGTGCAGGATTTACACAAAAGGTGTTTATCACTTACTTCCTGGTACATTTTGCTACTTTAAAAAGTATGGAATACGTGGCACCCGGGGTGTTGAGCCAACAGGTGATCCTACAGTCTGCCTTGGTCGCACACCCTGAGCAGGGAGAGCTGTTGTCTCACCCCACCGGACCTACTGGTGCTGCTTGGGATGCAGTGGGAGGGTATGCGTCTGCCGTGGGACAACTACCATCAGTTCAGCCAGTGCCACGCATGGTCAAGCTTGGTCACTGGTCAGGGCTGGTTAAAAACACGCTAAAATTCAGTTCTGTTCATTCTCCTCCCTCTCCTAGGCTAGAATTGGGGGAAGTATTATACTTTTCAGGCTGGTTTAGCAACTACGGCTGCAAGACTGGGATGCAGAGGTTAAGTATTCCTTAATAAATCTCCCAGAGGCTTTCAGTCCTCTTGTGGATGTCTGGTTTCTCCGTCGCTGGTTAGTGAACAAGAAAGATATTGGCACTTCGAGCATTCCCTTCACGAAGCAGAGCTGGTTGGTACCCATGGCTCTGCAGCTGTTATCAGTTTACAAATAATTCTTTATATTGCTGTTGATTTCCCCAGCTTCTTTGTGTTGTGGCTTGCTCTGGACTGGTCTAAGCCCAAGCCAAAAGGATGGTGGGAGGAACAGCTGTTCTCCTCCTTGGACTAAAGGGAGTTGCTGAATGCTCTTTTGTTTAGGAATATTCACCATAATAGAGTTTGGTGCTCGACAGATGGACCTACGAGATCTGGCTGACCAAGAGAGGCTTTGCTGGGACTCCTGGGGCAAGGGGATGCCAGGACACTCCGTGGTATCTGTTTTGAGGGAACAGCAGCAGCCTACAGCTAGGAGAGGATAAGGAGGGAAAAGCAAGGCAAGAGCTTTAGGGCAGTGGTCTGACTGTGTGTGTGTGGAGGGGTGTCTTTCGTTCATTCGATTCTTGATTTGTCAAACATCAGGCCTTTGTACTTACTTAGACGCAACAGTGTCTGCTTGCAAGGAGACAGCGTTTCCAAATCTAATTTTATCCTCGTGATTGGAAGAGCCCCCCCGCTGTTTTGAGCTTAGGCTGGCTGATGGCTCCAGCAGTGATAGAAGAGGGCAGCAAGAAACTGGTCAGGGCTTCAGCAGGTCTGGCAGCCCCTTACCTCTGTGCTGCTCCAGGTGCTCGGTTTCTGCTTTTCCTCAGTGCACCCTTCTTTGTGCAGTGGTTTTGTGCAACTGCATTGCCTGTGGTGACTGGTGTTTACCAGCAGCTACACCGCAATGGTACAGACAGAAAAGATGGGATCTTCTGTATGAGCATCTGACTTTCAATGAACACTGCCTCTGGCAAGAGTATCAAGCCTATTTCAGGGATATGAAATCTTTTCCTCTTTTTCCCATCAATACTTTTTTTAAAATCATAGCCATTTTTGAAAGATATGTGGGAGGCTTTCCTGGTTTTATAAGAATACTAGCTGAAAGCAAGTTTTAGTGCACTTATGAGCCTCATTTTCCACAACTGTATGAAGCCTCACAGCTTCATACATGAAGCCTCATGTTTAGGAACACCAGAAACAGCTCCTGGTCCAAACCAGTACTTCACAGAGCAATTGCATATATTTTTTTTCCTCCTTATCCTCACAAAGATTGTCTTACCTGACCTGAAGAGCCCAGACCAGGCAGCCGCCCCACCATGCAGGGTTCCCTCCCAGTGTGTGCACCCAGCATCAGGTTGATTACGTTTGGCAACCCAAACGGCTATAACCCCCCCTCCAGGAGCAGAAGAGGTGTTGATGGGCAGAAAAGCTGCCAGATTCGGGGGCTGACATCTGGGAGCCTTGAGGAGCTATTTTATTGATGTGGTTTGAATCTGAGTAAGTGAATTTGGACCGTTTCCACTGTGCTGGGGGATGCTGACCCCTCTGAAGGAGCCAGGTGGTGTGACTCCATGCCTGCCTGTCCCTCCTGTGCCCATGCCCAGCAGCGGCCGTCCACCCTTGTCCCTCGGCAGCCTGGAGCTATCCCTCCTGGCCTGGTGGAGTAATCCTGCTACCGAATGGCCTCCTGTCCTCTGTCACCAAGTTATAGGGTATTTTTCCACCTCTAGAGGACACTGTGGCCTGCCATATGCTCGCTCCTCCGCGGTGCTCTGGAGGCAGCAGCCCTGTTCAGCGGCTGCCTGGCAGAGGTGGCGCAAGCGGGTGGTGGTCCTGTCGTGCCCAGGTTGGGAAGAAGGGACCGGGTGGTTGTGCAGGCTTGAGTGGCTCTGCCACCAGCTGCTGGGTGTCAGGGGCACTCGTCCCTCTTCACCTGCTCTGTCCATCGTTCTACAAACCCGTGAGGGTTTGGCTTCTGGGGCTGGCCAGGATGAGGCAAGGACTCAGAAGTGCTTTGTAGGTGTGGGAGGACATTTTCTTGCTCTCAGCACACATCTGTCCAGACGTCCTCTAGATTTTGCCTTTTCAGTCCACTGTGGAGATCTCCTTCCTTCTGGGTTTCCAATTTTGATCCCACTGCTGTTCCCCCCACCCACAATTGCTGGCAGACAGGTTGCTGTCAGGCTGAACGCAAGCGCAGGGAGGTCTCCTCTTTCACTGTAGGGCCGCACTGGCTTTCATCTGCTTTCGTGCCTGTTCACAAGCCTTGCTGACTTAGACTTGTCCTTTATTTTTTTTTTTTTTCCCCCTGTTGGGTCATTCTGGTGTTTTGCATTACAATAGGGGAACTTCTTAGAAATTTGCTAAAAAGATGCCTTTTTATGTTCAAAGGACTTATGGAGTACATAAGCAGAACGAATTTTAAAAAGTAGTGGTGGTTGATCAAGAGGTGGTTGTTTACCTGGAAGTAGTCAAGTGTGTGATCGTAAAGCAGCAATGCTGCCAGGGTGCCGGGGAGATGCAATACAGCTCCAAGTTGTTTATGCCATAGGTGTCCTGGAGCCACATCGCTCCTCCTTGCAAGCTCCTTCCAGGTTGCACACAGTGGCTTGTTTCACCAGACTTCTCTGAAGCACTCATCGGCAGAGCCAAACTGTGATGTTCTGCGCCGGGCACGCAGGGGTGCAACCGGGGAGGTCTCTCGGTCATGGTGATAACCACTGGCAGCAGTTTCGGACATAACGGTGGTCCCCTCTCACTCAGCATGTGTATAAGTAATGTTAGATGCCTAGTACTGTTTTTAAGTCTTGTGGTGCTCCTTGCAGGTGAAGAAGTATTCTGGCTTTGAGAATCTGAAGACTGGCAAAGCTAACAGAAGAGTAAGGGTATGTCATTTTAATTGAATCAGAAATGAGGCTGTTTTGGGGGAAGAGGATTTCTGTTCCATACCAAAGTCTGGCCATGGTTTGTGCATCTGTGGATGAACAAGGGCTGAGTTCTTCCCACAAACTCTGTCCTTCCCATGAAGTGCATCTTCAGCTTTAAGTCAAATCTGAACTATTTCAGGGGTTTTCTAGAGTTTCACAGTGAGATCACAAATCTGTTGGAACCTGCCACTGAAAGCAAAACCAGGCAAGAGACACCAAAGAATGAAACATGACAGGACCCCAGGTTGCTACTGAATTTTGAGTTCTGCATGTTGCTGTTGACAGACGGTGGGTTGCAGAGCAGGAAAGCGGATGGGGGGGTGGCAGGGTGTGCAGGGGGAATGAATTTTTTTTTTTATATGCAATGATTTTTTTACATACAAATAAGGATGAAAATTTTCCTCAAATTATCTAGTTTTGATTTTTGAGAGAACCTTGGGGCGGGGATGGAAAGCAATGGCTTCCTGTGCAAAGCAGCTTTTTATAATTGCCAAAGTTGGGCACACCCTTGGTTTCCAAGCATTTTGTGAGGAGCAGCAGTGTAAAAACTGTGCAAGTGCTAATCCTGGGCGCAAGACAGGAGTGGTGAAGGCAGAAGCTTGAAAGCTCCTGCTCTGACACCACAGAAACCATGTGCAGAAGTCCTATGGAGCAGGAAGAGATGGGAACACTGTTCCCTGCCAAATGTAGGCGCTCAGATGCATTAGCGTGCTGTCGTAGGTATATCAAATTTTCCAATGCTACTTTGCTACCCTGTGCCCAGGATCCACCTCCCACTGCCGGGGAGGTGGACGTGGTGTGGCAGCAGCAGCCTCGGTGTGTAATGCAGGCACTGACCTTTCCCACAAATGCTTTTCTCCGCAGCTCTCAGGACATCTGCCGGCCCTGGAGAGTCTTGAAACAATGCGGGTTTCCTGGCCCTCTGTGTAGTTTTTCCTCTTATATGAAAATATATGCTAGAATATCTGCACTGTTTTCCAGTGGCTTTGTCCTAGTGTTAGCACATGTGCGTTATGCCTGCAAGGGAGCCTGTGACAGTGAAATTAAGATGGTTTAGAGGGAGATATGTAGGGGACAAGCTAGCTTGCTTCAGAGCAATGCCCTGTGTGGAGGGAGGTTTCTGCAGAGCAGGGGTTTACCCTGCTGTGCTTCTCACATGGGTTGGGCAAGTTTCTCTCAACAGTGGATCTCCTCAGGGTTTTTTAACTCTCTTCCCTTGCCAGTCTCTGCACTTGTGCCGTACCTCATCCGATACCACCCGTAGTCTGACCTGCTGAAGACCATTGCCTTCCACCTACATCTTTTCCTAAGCTCAATAACTTATTTGATGAAACTGTATCTCTGACACAGACATCAGTTTTGAAAACTTTACTGGCAGAGCTATTGCTTTGCTTGTTAGCCTGTGCCCATCATGGGATACCCTGTGTCAGCCTGACTTCAGTGCCATAGGTAACTTTTCTACTGCTGTTCATCACATTTTTTTAGACCATTTTCCTCCTGTGAAGACACACATATTCCATAGTCTAGTCACTTCTTACTGAACTAAGCAAATCAAATGCTTTAAGTTCTGCTACACAGCAGCTTCTGCAGCTGCTGAATCACATTTGTGGGTTGTATTTTTTTACACTCTCTCCAGTTTTTCAGTATCGTTTTTACAACTGTAAACCAGGACTGGACAAAATATTTCAGTATTTGGTCTTGCCAAAACTGTGTACAGAGTTAAAATCATGATAGGATGTTTTTTAATTGTTTTAAAACCCATGGTCCATGAATGGTAACATTTAGCATTCTTTCTTAATATGGTTCCTTCTGCTACCTCAAATATACTGACTAAATCCTTTCCCCTAAAACATTACTGTCTGAGGTTTCATTAAAACTGCGAAGAATGTGTGTGAAAATGGTTCTGGTAAATGATTGTTCATGGGAGCTGGGAATTGTCACTGTTTACATTTTTTCAAATTTCCCCGAAAGGTTTGATGTGTGGTGTGGAGAACTTTTTTCTACAGAAGCCAGCTGAGTCGAGCGGTTGTGGAGAGGAGGAGGAGGAGGAGAGGCAGGGTGGAGTTTTAGGGCAGGTTTCTCTAAAACTGCAAGAGGAAATATTTTTAGATGTTTAGACGCAGACAATTGTCCATGTGCTGGTGCCTCTTAAAGCCCAGCCACGCTGTTTCTTTGCGGCTGCTGTCTCACAGGGCATCCTCTGGCTGGTGTTTGATTGACTGGGAAGAAGCAGGATTTCATGTTCACTACTACAAGCTCGTTCATTTGGTAACAGTATCTGTGATCCTCTTTGAAATCCCCAAAGCAACTGCTAATAGCTGGGTCCCAGGAAAAGCGATACGGCAGGACTAGCCCGTGGGGAGGCCAGTTGCCTAGCATTGCACTCGGTGTTGTGAAACAGTTGGCTGGGCCATCAGACTTGCTCAGCTAAATGAATTAAGTAATCGCACAGCCCTGCAGAGAATATTAGTGAGGAATTTCCATATTGCAGCTCTTGATATTCCCGCCTCGCAGCCCTGTTACCACAAATACAAGGCTTTGGCTGAGCAGGCAGTAATTTGATATTAAATGAGGTTCTTATTAAGCAGATGCAATGAAATAGGGCAGAGTTTTATGTTGCATTAGTCAACTAAATGCTTTTTATTAGCATTCATTAGGATGAGGGATAACTGAGTGCAGGGTATTCTTTAGCCAAAGCCTGACCCTTCGGAAGGAGGGTAATTAAGCAGCTAAGAGCTTGGGAATAGGAGCTAGGCCACACACGGCAAACGTACAGCAACTTGCTCTCTCTTCTGGGAACCGCCTCTGCAAAAGAGGCCGTGAGGAAACTTGGGGGATGGCCCGCTCTGCCTGGGGATGAAACTCCTCCTTGTCTCATTCTCCAGGTGTTAATTTGACAAATCACAAAGGCCTCTTGGAAAGTAAACCATTTGCAGAGGCACACGTTGCTCTTTCTTTCAGAATGAGCGTATCGGGCTGTCAGCCATGGAAATAATGGCTTTTTTTTTTTTTTTTTGGATCATGATGCTTCTTAGAAAAGGTGGTATAAAGGCAGATGAAAGTTCTGAGTCTTAATTCTGGCCTGTTAACAAATGTGCACAAACGTACATTTTTGTCAAAGCTGGCTCTACCAAGGTGGCAATGACCATGTCAGTAGCTTCCCCGCAGGGATGCCCCTGCTCTGTCAGGGAAATGGAGCCAAGAACTGGTGGAAAAGCCACCCAGAAATCAGAGGTGCCTCTCTGCTGGCCCAGGCTGGTTTTGTAACAGTAAGCTGTGGACTGCGTTTTCCAGCTTGCTTTTGTCCTGGTTAGGTTTCTCTGTATTAAGTTTTGTCACCATTTCTCCTTAGCCTGTGCACTATGATCAATGAATTGTTCTACCTCCTCTCTGCATACTTTCGTCCCTCCTTATTAGATGCCCTAGGCCCTTTACCCATGAGATGCTTTGTCAAGCTGTTTTTTTTTTTGTCTTGGTTTTCTATCATCTGGCAGGGTTCAGCAAAAAGGGTAGCGACAATTTTATGAGAATACCTAATGATTGGTGTGCAAGTGAATTTGTGGTGGGTGGCTTGCGTGTTGTTTGCAGCAAACTGAGAACCCATGCCCTCTGGCCTGGACTTGCTCTGGTCCCCTTGAATTTTAAAACATCCCCAAAGCCTGATTGGTTTGGAGGGCAAAGAATCTGGCCAATGCTGAGGCCTTGACAAAGGTCCTCTCCTAAATAAATGTAGTGATAAGTGACCATGGTAAGTTCTTGTGAGTCCTGATGAAGATTCATGGGTACATACTGGTAGTAGCCCTCCATGCCCTAGCTCTGTGAAGCCAGTCCACAAGTGGACGTAAGGGTCTTCTGTTTCTCCAAAACTGAAGCATGGGTTCCGCCTGTGAAGTGAGACTAGGGATCCGGGTCAGGGATCTGGGTATAGTCCTCTTTTAAAAAAGGAGGGATGAAGGTTTTGAGTAGAGCAAACTGCACAAACAAGCTGTCGCGTCTGCCTGTAACATTGGTTCTTGCAACAGCAACCACGAGGCAGCTGTCATTGTGGGGGAGGAGAGGAGTAAGAGGGAAGAAATCATTCAGTGGGAGGTGCCGTTCTGGTTGGAGTTGGAGGAGCCTATTCTTTTCCCAAACTGTGGGAAAGGAAATGTCTTGATTTAGAGGATGGAAGAGGGCTGCACCTGCAGGGGAGATGTGACAAGAGTTGCGTGGGGTCAAAACAAAACAAACCCCTCTGCAACCTTGGATTGGCATCTAAAAGTGTCTCTGGGCTTTATTTTGCACTCCCGCTGCTCATACCCCCTTACAGTTGCCAGGACCTGGCAGAGGTAGCTGCCTGCATCCCACCAGCCGGTGTGTGTGGAGCTGGAGGTAGACCTGGCTCTCCCACTGCAGCCATCGTGCTGCTTGGCCCTCCAGCTGTGTGCGTAGGACTGGCTGTGTCTTTGTCTGGCACCATACAGGCAGACACAGAACTGGGCACACAGATATTTGAAGACTATTTCCTTGAGGGAAAAGGTTTCTTTATTTTTTTTTCTGCTCTAATTCACTAATGAAAATCAAACATGACTGTACTCACAGGGGCAGCTTGGAGCGTGCACAAAGATCTAAGGTAGGTGTGAGAGGGGCAATGAACCAAGCTCAAGCATGGAAAACTGAATTTTCAGAGGTAAATTACTAAAATCATGCAGTTTGCTGGCTGCAGGGGTTTTTGTGGATTGAGGTAGTCCTTTAATTTTGGCAGATGCAAGGAGCAGTCCAGCATTTCCTTTTTATTCCTGTTCAGCACTTGTTCTTCCAGCAAGCCCTGACTTGATAAAATCTCCTGGTACCGTTGTTAGCAGTTGTCTTTGCTTTGTTGATTTAACCCAACACAAGGGGCTTCCTATTGGATATTCTTTTTTGAGCGGTGTTGCTTGGCTTCTCGTTGGCGACTGGTGGTCCGTTGTTTTCATTTTGGTCAATATAACTCTCATGATCAAAAGAGGTACTTGAAGCCATTGAGCCTTTCCAAAGGGAAAGGAGCAGAATGGTAGCAGATGAACCCGGGAGGACAATCTTGGGAAAAAAAAAGTGGAAAATCTTTTTTTTTTTTTCTTTATGAGGCCATGGAGCTTTTGTAGGTGATGAGTATCCCTATGAAACCTGGTCACATGGTTACTATTTTACAGTTAATTCAGTGAGGAATGTTTCAGTGCAATGTCCTTTTGTGCGCATCTCTTTGTGAAGCTTTAGGCAAATTGCTTGATTGTACCTGCCTGAGGCCTCTGATTCCCTGTCATCCTCATGTTCATTGCTTATAAAATGTATTGATTTCGCAGCATCCACAGGCAGGCATTTTCAAGTGTTATCACAGCTAATGGCACAGAGCAGAAACACATTTGGAAAGCCCCTTGGGTATGGTTCTCATCACAAATTTGTGTGACGTTTCATTAAAATACCATCTTTCTTAAAATATGTCCCTGCTGGCATGGATATCCTAGAGTGAGAGGTTAAAATTTGTTTTCCCCAGTTATCCATGCCAATGAATATTTGACTTCTGAAAGTTCATGGAGAGTGAACACCAAAGGGTCAGGAGCACATCTGAACTGAATTCGGTCTTAAAGGTGAATGGTTATCCATGGAAATAAGTTTGTGGTATTTGCCAAGCTCCTGAAAAAAAAAAAAAGCCTTCTTAAATTCATCACTAATTTGCTTTTTAATATTTCTCTTTCTGTATGTGATTTCCCTACTGCCTTTCTCCTTGGTACCACTCCTAAAAGTTTATCCTCTTCTATGACAGTGGTGCTAAAATACTGAGGTGACAAAACTGGACAGCCCTTGGTTTTCCACTTTCAAGTGCTTTCTGCGGGTAGTGGAGCCTGTGGTGTTCACTGTTTTGATAGCTGCTAGGTCACATTACCTGTCTATCCCCTGGCATTGTAGTAGTAACCTGGCAGGTCAGCTATTTCAATACTATTTCCCTTTGCTACCTGGCACCAGCCATACAGCATTTTTATATACTGAATTATTTATGGACTCATAATTATTTAGCATCAATATGTCAACATTACAATGCCCCTGTTGGCCATAAAGGAGCAAAATCTTTCTTTAATTAAAATTACATGGTCCGTGTCAACTTTCCTTGGACCCAACCTTTTAAAACTGAGTTGGGAGTTTGAATTCCAAACCAAATACCTGTGTTTTAAGCAAAGACTAAGTACAGAGCTTTCTTTCAGTGAGACTGGTCTTGGAAGCCAATAATTTTATGTGTTTTAGGGAGGTTTATGTTATACTGGGGAGTTTACAATGGACTTCATTGAACTGTAGACCACAGTGGCAGTATTTTTTTTATAAGCAGGTTCTAATAAGGAGGAAGCAGCGTATAATTCAGACTGTCAGTGTTCCTGCCTAAAGACAAAAGCTTAAGATGCCTCAATGATGGTTTGAAAAACTGCTGAATCTTGAAAGCAAGCTGGTAAAGAAGGTAGTAGGCTAGTTTGTTTTAAATAATGCACAGCTGTCCTTTTTGAAAAAATATTGCATCATTTGGCATTGTAGAAATATACTGAACCACCATATAATTTAATTACACGACCACCCTGCAAGTTCCATGAGCCAAACTCAATCCTGGCATAAGCGGGTGCAAATCCCTCTGGGAATTGCACCCGCTTACGCCAAAGCTAAATATGATCCAGTGTTTTTTTTCCCTTCTCCCTGAAAGCTTGAAGGTATGGAGATCCACTTCACACCGTGCTGTACTTGGAGGTACTAGCTTTTTTCCACACACAGAGCAACTCTATACTTGATGCTGAACTGACTTTTGTTATAGTTTTCAGGAGAAAAACAAACAAACAAAAAGTCTCTTGAATGCAGTACACAAAGGTAGTTGTTATCATAACCAGAAAGCAAACTCCATTTTCTAAGTCACATCTGCCATGGAAACAACACCCTATAGAGACAGCGATGGCCCTTTGTAGGGAGGGACCAGAAGAGATCAACCATCTGTTGTTTAACAAGACGGCTCACTTGATGACATGCCTGTGATACACAGCTTTCCATCTGATGCTTAGAGAAGGAATTCAGTCTGTATTTGCTTAGGATCTTTGCTTTATTCAAGGTGTGAGGCTGCCACTCTCACTGGAAACTGGCCTTCACTTCTTGAGCAGTCTCCTTTGACAGGGGAAAAAAAAATTCTCTGAGAAACTTCCCACATGCTCCATGCATGTGCCATACAGCTCCCCCAGTGATTGTTTTTTTTCCTACCTTGCTATGCCTGCAGGTTAACTGGATGTTTAAGACTTCTCTTAAAGAAATCTAGAGGGCTTCTTTCCACATGGAGAAAAAGACATCTCAGAATGAATAAAAATGAAATCTTTGGGAGAAGGGTCTGCTGAAGGGGAATGCTTTTATCGGCTTTCTTTTAAACTAAAAACCTCTACCTGCTTAAGGTTAAACACTTGCTGTACGCATGTGAACGTGTGCAGTCCCGTAGAGACTAGAGGTGGCATGGAGCCATGTAGAAGGTGCAGAGAAGCTGATTGAAAGCTTTCAGTCTTGCAGGACATCTTGGATAGCTTTGGCTCGCTCTGATCAGCCACAGCGAGACAGCATGTGTATGCCAGGCAGAAGGACTTAACCCTGACTTTCTCATTTCCAGAATTTTATTGTAAACATTTCACTGAGATGGAAATCCAGCAAGACTTTACATATGATGTCTTCTGAGAGCAACAGCTATTGTCAGGAGAAGGCTTGTTGTTTCCAGACACTGAGAAACAAGAATCACTACTGAGTACAGAGGCAATGAAAGGCAAAAAAACACATCAAACAAGTACCCAAAGTTTATAAAACAGGCACGTAGTCATGGCTTTCCTACAGTTACACAGACATGTGCACGCACACATCAGCCCTTAACTTCAACAGGAGTTGCTCACATGTGTCTCGGGACAGATCTTGTCCCTAAACTGATTTATGTCCAAAGGAAACTTGGGCTCTGATTCAGGTTCAAATCAGGTTCAGCGTGGAAAATCCTGAACTTGTAGCCAGACCCTAAAGCAGCCCTTCAAAGACGCAAACAAACAGATCAGACCAGTTTTTCTCCCTAGCTAGAGCTCTGTAGCCTCATGTTTGGGTCTAGCACACCCTTCTGCCTTCTTCCTAACTGAAACACAATTATTTTTAAAGGGATCTTTATTCCACCCAGGAGAATACAGTGCAGGCAATTGGCTAGCGATGGTGCCTTGGAGCTCAGCCACCTGGGCCAAGTGTGAGACTGCACATGGAGGGAAAAGGAGAAAGCAGCAAGTGACGGAGAGACCCTTTTGGTGCAAGAGCCTGGGAGATTCATCCCAGATACTCCCAGAGGTTTAAATCTCCTCTGCTTAAAGGGGCCGATACCGTGTTGTTTTTACTGAACAGGCTGCTGCTGCTGGTTAGTTTGGGGGGGTGGAGGGTGGGGTGTTGTTTGTTTTGTTTTGCTATTTTTAACACAAGTAGATGTCATCATGCACTTATTTCTGTATTGCCTGTCCTGCTGACAGCGGGGAATGAACTTCTGTGATGACTGCGCATGACTGGGCAAAGATTGGACTTTGGGAAAAAAAGGTCAAACAAATGTGACCTGTCCTTTTCCTGACAAAATAGTGAAGGTGCTTAGATTAGATTTATCTGCCTCTCTTCCTAGAGCATGTTGCTCACTCTTGGTGAAAACTGCTAAGTAACCAAATTAAAATGCAGTATGTGGTTAGCAGCTAAAAGCATCCAGTTAGATCCTACCGCAAACCCCAGCCCAATCAGTTTAGGGATGGGCCAACTGAACAAATATAAGCTGCACTACAGCCAGTTGCCTGCCACTGAGGAGTCATGCCAATCTCATACCCAGGTTCACTGGTACCTTCACCTTTGCTTCGAAGCCCACCCGGCTCCAGCATATTCACCAGGCTGACATCCACCCCAGGATATCGGCAAGCACAATCTCATTTTGGAAAATACATTTTCGTATTTATCAAGCAAAATCTTGCAAGACTTCCATTTAAGTCGTTTTGGAAAGTCAACCAAAAAGACCTGTCTTCTCACCAGATTTGGATTTCTAACCAGTGCAGATGTCTATCTCATTTGGAAGCATATCCCTCCTGTGCTTCTGAATACAGGTAGAATCAATCTATCTAATGATTTCCAAACACTTGCACCCCTCAAAACTGACCTGTTTTTGAAAGAGCAACCACCTGTAACACCTATTTGACAACAGGGCTTGAAGGATTTCCGATAGCCAAACTGTGCTTTTCCCAGCTGCCTGCCAATGCATGGAGCAAATCTTTATTAAAGATCACTCTCCTCAAACATATTCATGTTTTTTACAAGGTTCTCAGTCCATCTGTGAGAAGTACATGAGCAGCTTGACTACATATTGCTCCCAAATTTTTCCTGTCATCTCACAGAGGTGTTTTACATCAACTGGTTTGATGGGTTGCCATGTTTCTATACTCTTACTTTGGCTACAATCTGAGCACCACTTGTTATGCAGGAGTGCATCCAGGTATATCCTAAATAGCTGGAATTTTAAATCTTGCACTTACCTTGCTCTGTACTTTCCCAGCTTCAAGGGGTAGGTCACCATTAAGAAACATTTTGGAGCAAGTTTACTTTTGCTCCCTGCTCTTTTGGGAAATCCCCCCCCCCCCCTTACCCTCCAAATAAAGTCCAGGAGTTTAATAAGGGAAAACAAGCATATAAGTGTATATTCTGTGCGTTTGATAGTACCACTGTAGTCCATCCCAAGAAAGGGTTATCTATTGCTGTGTTTCTACAGGCCCCACTCTGCTCATTTTCCTCTGCCGGGGACAAACATAGTTGTGCTTCTTGCTGTGTACTGGCTGGGCCAGAGTCGTAGCCTTTCCATTCACCTTTTTGCAACGTCTACTCTTGAGCAAATCACTTTCATGGTTTTGCAAATGACTCTATATATCAACCCTGAATACTCACTGTCATGAAGTAGGTGGAGATGTGAGATCGATCAGGGAGAAAGGTGAATCCAAGTTAACACTAAAAACTTCACATGAATAAGTGATGGTTTGAAAATGTGCTTGTTTCTTGCTGATTTACTGCCTGGCCTCATTATCACCACCATACTTCCTTTTTCTGTTTCCTGTTTTGAGCCTTGCTTGTCGCATCATTTTGAATCCACACTACAGGGTTTTGGGGAACAAGGTCCTGAGTTATCACAGCACCTTTTTGAGTATTCAGAAGAAAGCCAGTCATCAGAATTTCCCATTCATCTTTTTAGATTCAGGCCAACAGACCTGGCTGCAGTATCTGTGTGCTTCAGTCTCTGAAGGTGACAGAGTCAGGGGAAAGCTTGTTTTCTCTCTGACTCGGGCATGGACCTTTCTTCAGAGAAATACTGCCAGCAAGGTGCTAATGAGAGCTGACTGTGTGGGATTGATTTGTGATGCTGGCATCCACCCATCAGGAACGATGACAGATCCATCAGCTTGTTTTATTTTAGCCATCAACAGGGAGAGCAGCTTCTTTAAATAGCCCTAAAGTAGCAAGTAAAACTACTACCTAAATCAAAAGCAATTGCCTAAGTGTTTCTCTATTTATACAGCTGGAATACTTTAACTTGGTATCAGTGCTGCATAGCTGTATAATTAGCAAACTTCATCTTTAATAGATACGTTAGAGGGAATGACTTGGCGAAAATATTAAGGAAAACTCAAGCTGCTGAGTTGTACAAGATCTTCATTAACTTCATTGGGTTTAGCTCTCAGTGTCTTCAGCTGTAAAATGTTTTGTCTGTTGCCATGATCAGGCTGATTATCCTGGGACCTTGTCTATGGGCTGCCTTTTGCTGTTGTGCTTGGATTCACCTAAAATCAGAGTTCTGCCAAGGCTGGTGCTGTCCAAAATTATCCTTACTCCGAAGTGCTTGCAGTCCAAATATTTGACATTGAAATGAGAGGTAAAGTGACCTTCTGCAGGTAATACTCAGCTAAAAGCAGGGCTGGGATGAAAGCCGTAGCCTCCTGAGTCCCAGTCCTGCGTCCTATCTGTTTGCATAGTCAGCTTTTAAGGCAGTGTACTGACTCTGCTTCTTGACTGACTCTGCAAGGAGTGTACTGACTCTGCAAGGAAGGCCAAGTGTTCAAATGAAAACGACTCATTCCTATGTAAGAGCTGGGGGAAGAGAGGAAATGAAGCATTAGGCATTTGCAGCCGATCCCCGGGGAAGTCCTGGGCAACATGGAGAAAAGGGATCTAGAAGCTGGTTCTGGTCTTTATTGTGAGACATCTTCTGCCAAAAGTGGCCCCGCTGCAGTCTTCTGGTAGCTGCCCACACGTGGTGCGAAGCTGCCTTTGCCTGCTAGAGCCATCAGCCCAGAAGCGTGGGCGGCTGCAGGCGACGGGGGCTGCTGGTGGTGCTTTGAGTCTTAAATATTTAACCAGGGCGCCGCTCTGCCTATCGCACCCTGCCTGAGCAGTTCAGAGGGGCTGGACCTGCAAATTGGTTCATAAAGCAGAAGAGGTTTTCAAAAGCACCCAGGGGCACTTAAGCAGTTACCTTTCAGCAACACCTTTGAAAATCTCTTTTAACAAAGGCACAAGGCGAGTTTCAGTTTGGAGCCTGCCCCCTGCTCAGCAGCAAAGGGCGTTTGCTAAAAAGCCACCCACCATTTCAGACATGATGCTGCAACCTCTCCACTCAGTGAATAATGTTTAACAGCGTGAATTTTATTATTTTGGCTTTGAAGATCCTACAAGGCTCCACGTTCATAGACAAAACCTCCCAAAATACCCAGTGAAAGTGCAAAAACAGAATTATCTTTGCATCCAGTGCACCCCTGAAATTTACTGGCTGTTTATATTGCTAACTGCTACTGCTGGGAGGAGTCCTATAAATAACCTTGACTATGTGTGGGGTTTAGGGAGAAAAGCATTGCGTGAATAATGATCCATTTGTAGCCTAGAGGCTATGCGAGATCTCTGCTTGCCATTTCTTACTGTGTTTGTTCAGGAGAAACTACCTCCAAGAACTGGGTAAAAGAAAGCAGGGTATGTTCTCATTAATGTTGAGATGAGGGGTGGTCAAGCTTTTTGTTACTTAGACAAGGGCTGAATGTAAATCAATCTTCTGGGCCAGCAAGCTTCAGTCCCAAACCCTGGAATATTATTTGTGGCACATGTGTCATTTTGGAGGAATACAGGAGAGCTACACCAGTTTCTCCATATACAGTAGATCCTTCACTCCAGCAGCCCACATGCTTTCCTGAAATAGTCCCATGAGGTTTTGATTATAATTCTTGCGTGACTTCTGGTTAAAGACTAGTTTGTCAACATGACCAGGCCACCTCAAACAGATCTTACTGGGTTTTTTTTTCTGGTAAGAGAGGCAGCCAAGGGAGGAAAGAAGATGATACAGAGGAGTATTATGTTCTTTTGAGGTTTGTTTGCTGCACCTCTAAGTAGAGAGACCACAGTAAGGAAGACAACTTTGAGTTAAAATAACACACAGATGGAAAACTGAAGGATTCCCTACTGAACTCACCTATTTTTTAACTGTTTTTTTAAAAACGTGAAGTCCATGTTCTTGTTTCCTCCCTTGATTCAATACCCAGTCTTTTTTTAGTAGAACTTAATTAATCTCAGTTTCTCCCTACAACACAACTTTTTTGTCAGGCACAAAATACCTTTTTTTTTTTAAAAAATCTTCTTGGCAAAATTAATTAGTGATGTAGTACAGCAAGATTTTGTACTTCTGATGTCTCAGGATCTACAAGCATGATCTCGGTAAACACTGAAGTGGGGTAACTGACCTTAACGTGCAGTCATGCAATGAGCAAGTGCCTGCATTGCCATGATCTCTCTTCTGGGTTTTAATTTGTTCCCTTTGCATTGAGGTTTAAATGCAGACATTTCCAGCTGGTTGCCAGGGTTATCCTCCATTAAGGAGTTATTTTTGTATAGAAAATTCACTTGGAAACATTTTTTCTGATAAAATTGCTCCTTCTAACAACAAGCGTGCAATACGGTGGCTTTACAAGATCTGAGTCCAACAACGTGTTTGTGCCTTTTCTTCCACGTGCCTCTGTCAGTCTCCTGCCTCATTCCAGATCCTTGTTTGTTTGCAGAGATGGACTCAAGGAGTCCATCCTGCCTGGAAGTTTAGTGTGACTTCAGTCACAGACCACCTTTGATTTTTCAGATCCATTATCAGCCAGCTTTTCTCCTCTTGAAATAACCGTAAACAGAGAGAAGCAGTTGTTCACCAAATCCTGCAAGGTGCTGATAGAACTGACTGCCCAAAAGAGCAGGGGGACCCTTCACATCACTACAGCTATCTAGGCAATTTTGACTGACGGAGGAGAGGTATGTGAATGGAAACAAAATGCATTTGACCATAATTAACCTTCTGGCTCCATTATAACGTATGGAGCACCTGCAAAACTGCCTGCTAAATTCTGGTTGCGTGTTCCCCCTTTTTGTGCAGATGGCAAAGGGCCAGGCAGAGCACAGCTGGAGGTCTGTGGCAGGAACTGCCTCGATGCTGTGGGTAGCCACTGAACAGCACAAAATGGACAGCTGGCTGGCCATGGGGGCTCTGGCCTCTGTATCGCATGCACAAGATGGGACTGGAGGTCCCAAAATGTAGGTGCTGCTCCTGCTCTGCCATTAAGTGTTGAGCAACCACCAGCAAGCTATCATGCACTGGCCGGTCTTGGTTCAAGGCCTGGGGTGCTACTGAAATAGGAGTGATTATTACAGTCCAAGCTCTGGATCCGCACAGAGCCTGGGAAGCTGGATGTTGGATGTCTTTGCATCCGAACTCCTATTTTAAGTTACTTCCTTTTTATAGCATAATTTCCAGGTGGGGGGATGTATTTCTGTGCATTGAGTCTCCTGTTTTCCTTCCTTGATAAGAGTTTTAAATAGCATGTAAGAACTGTCAGCGGGTAGCTCTTTTAATTATTTAGAAATTATTTTCTACATAACTTCGAGAACTCGTGACCTTGGAGTACCCCCAGGGGCCACAGGCTAAGCTGGGTGGTGACGCTTGGTCACAGCCCCACGGTGGCCCCCCAGTCCCCTTGGCATCTCCTTATTCTTGTGCCATAACCCCATGCTTCCCCAAGCTGGAGGGAGTTGCCTTCAAGGGTGCTCTCATGGGTGCGACAAAGCAGACCTGAGCTGCAGGCTGGGACCATGCAACTCCCTGTGTGGATAATAGTGATCTCTCTGCCCTATCCCTTGTCTTCAAAACACTATAAAGGAGGAAAAAAAAAAAAAAAGCACTGGGAATTTACAGGAGCTGTGTTAGGGCAAAAGAGAACCTGTATGTTTGGATTAAGCCCTCTCTTTCCTTTCTTTTGAAAGGGAGACCCTGCAGTGTGTTATGTCAGCCTAGATTTCAGTACCTTCAGGTCTTTACAAAGAAACAGAAGGCTGCAATGAAAAATATGCTGGGCTCTAATTTTGGCCTGATGCAGACCATATCATCTCACTTGGGCTGTTGAGAAGATGGTATAATTTGACTTGGATATATGCCATGTCTCACTGTTGCCACCATCAATCAATCTGACTCTTAATCATCACCTTTCCTGTCGAGGAATGATTTTTATCTAACGACACTGTTAGCCAAGGCCCATCCCCTCTTCTGCCGTGTCCACCTAGAGTCCTTGCAGAAATAAGTAAGCAATGTATTTTTCCTTTCCTCTGTTTTTACTCTTACCCAAATTTGCCTTTTCTTTTTCCCCTTCCATTGCAGATAGGATGAGCAGCAGCACTGTTTCAGAATGTCTTTATTCTGCGGTAGTAATTGGGTACTTTGGACACAGGTGTCCTTATTTATTTAGTCTCTTTTTCAGGCTGTGTTCCACACTGCGTACTGGTCCAAGGGCTGGTTTTCATCGTTGAGGGATTATTTTTTTTTTTTTGGACAAGCATTTCCCTTTTCAGCTTTCATCAAAGATGCCATCGATACTTCTGTGTATCTCTAGGTCTTCAGCTGTGTGTTGGTTACCCACTTGACTGGCTATACTTCAACCCAAAGGCAGTTACTTTTACAGAAATGTCATTTGTGAAGTTGGCATGGAAAGCAGTCCTGAACTGAAAGTCTATGCTGGGGAGCAGATTCCCATGGTCGCCTTTTCTTTTTTTGCCAAAGACAACCATGAGATCTGTACCTGCAGTGCTTTCCCTCCCCCTTCCCCCTGCCCCCACCACCTTTGCAGCTCCACAATGAGACTTCTGTGAGCCAAAAACTTCTGGTAAGAATAGCTCTCCTGAACATTTTAATTAGAAAAGTCATTTCCCCTGACCAGTACTAATGAAGCAGATTAAGCGTGATCACTTGCCAGAAAAGCACTGGAGATAGTGGTGGTTCTTTGGACAGGTGCACACCAGAAGACCTCCTCTGCCAAGCAAAGTAGGTTATATACAGCTGCAGACCTACAGAGCTGGAGGTTGGCTCTTTGTGGGGCATAAAAGAACTCAAGTTGTATGTAATTTATTTGGCTTGTGGGCTTGAGCAGGGAAGCTGACTATATGCTTTGCGTTCAGTAGTGGGGTTATGTGTGTATTGTGCACACGTGAATTGTGGCAGAGACACTGGGTGTCTTTGCATTAGTTGTAGCTACTTGTCTTTCTGTGAAACTGGTGCTGAAAAAGTCCTAGTATGTGCAGGTGTCTGGAAGCCATAAATCACCTTTTCTATCCTGATCCCACTCCCTCTTTTAACACCTCTTTTTGCTGTGGGCCAAGGAAGTGACCATCCACTATTCTCTAATGAGCTAGTCAATAGTACGAGTTGGGATGGGGGAAGAGAAATCAGCTGCAAGCCCAAGAGCCCTGTGCTATAAGCCCTTTCATTTCGCATCTTCTGAACCGCCAGCTGACCCTACGTGCCCTGGCATTCCCAGAAGCTCTAGTTAGTCTTCCATGAACCCCAAGTGACAATCACCACCAGCTGAAAAGGAGAGGGAAAGGCCCTACTTCAAAGCCAGGACAACCCTAAGTGGGACGAGAACACAGAGGTATCCCCCCTTGGAGAGCTGAGCCAAGCTCATCATGTACCCATGAGGTGGGTGGCCACCCCCTTCCCACAGCAGACCCTAAAGAAGAGGGCGATGGCAGCCTTCAGGAGCTAGCATCCCCCAACCACTGGCCACCCAAGGCAAGTCAGACTTCCTTGTGAGCAAGGCCATAAGGAAGGCTCCCACCTCTTGCCCCTTGTGAGCTATGGAGATGGGAGCAGTCAGGGCCTGCTTTGCATCTGCAGGGCTCCTCCATCCCGCCGGGCACATAGTGGCCCCAGGCCCTGGGGTTTTGCGTGAATGGGAACGGGAGATGGTTCCTTGTGGACCACAATGGCTGTTTTGCTCAGGTGAAGGATGTGGACAACCCCTCTCTGGGCACAGGCTGCAGAGAAGGAGCTCTGTCCCTCTGGCCAGCCCTACCTGGCTCCGTAGGGCGTGGGTGCAGTGACGCCGTGCCCAGGGCACTGCAAGGGCTTTGATCGGACCCCAGGTAGCAGGATGCCAGTGGGCAGGTCTCCTGGCAGGCTCCGCGTGGCCATGGCCACCTCTCCTCTCCCGGCCATGCTGCCAGCAGCCCCACAGCATTAATGGCTTTGCTTTAATGTCGGTGAGGATGGGTCAGGTCCTGGGGGCCGTTATGGATCTGTGGTGTCGGTATGGCTTGTGTCTTGTAGCAGAGACATTTCATGTGACTTTGTTCAGACTGAGGATGGCTCTACCCTCAGGCTTTCAGTCTTCTCAGTGCTGCACATAGAAACTTTCTTCTCTCCTTTGCAGCTAAGAAAACAGCTGCAGGAATCAAATTCTACCAACCAAATTTCTGATTCCAAAATATCTTTAATCCAGGACACTGTATAAAGAAAATATATTCCTATTTTAGACTATTTCTCTTGGGAAGGGAAAGGTGAAGGGTTTTATTGTGGGTTTTCTTTTTTTTCCTTTTTTAGGTAAGAGGAATTAAAATAATATTATAGAAACTTTCTATAAAGAACAGGAAAAAAGATTGAGACTGGAAAATGCCAATTGCTGAACCAGGACAGGGGATATGGGCGGAAAAATTGCAAATATAGTACTCTGACTATTTCTTTGAAGTCTGACAAGTATCTCTGACAAAGAATGAACACAGGAAAATATTTCAGTTGTATTAAACTATCCATGCAAGAAAAGAAATGCAGCAGATAATTCTTATTGCTTGGAATATAGAAGAAACTGCCAAAGTCAGCAAGCCAAGCAAGGTACATAAATTCTGCAGGGAGCTGAACAATTCATTTATAGTTGCACTAATAAGCTCTAGGTAGAGTCGTATTTCCTGAGTGTGCATGTGCAGATCTTGTAGGTGATGTGGGTTTTTCCTTTGAGCTGGGCAGAGAGCGGTTTTCCTGTCCTGCAAAATTCTGAGATTTCAAAATGTGTTCCTTTTCCACCCAGTGAAGAAAGCTGTAACTTTTCAACACACTTTGTTGAGAATAAAAATAGAGAGGGAGATAGAGAGAGAAAAGGGGGAAAAGCTCTCGGATACCGTGTCTTCTCCACCTACCCTTTCTAAGGACTGCCAACAGTACAAACACAGCTTGCGCTTGCAGGGTCTCAGACCTGCCCCTTCCCTGCCTTTCTCCCACCGTTGATGGGAGTGCCTCAAAATGCCGCTTTGGTTCTTCACCAGTAAGTCTCTCACTGAGGTGGGGTTTAAAGGGGGACCCTCCTGTGTCTGGTTAGTGCCCCAAACCTAAGTTCTCTTTCTTTGACTCACTGTTTCCCTCATGGAATTAAGAAGCTTTTGCTGCCAAAATTGTAGTTGAAACTGGTGTGCTTATGCAAAAAAGTTAAGGTTTCAATCATTTGTCTTTTTCTTTAAAAAAAAAAAAATAAAAAAAATCACCTTTTTAAAATAAATGTCTGGACCTGTTCAATTTTTTTCTTTTTTTCCCATGTTTTACTCCATGTCTTTTCTCAAGTGGCCCATATGAAAACAGGAGACTCCAAATGTGTGGATCACTTTGAACAAGAGTAGCTGTTTAGTGGAAGGAGGCACGGACAGGTCATAAATGAATTCTTGTCATGTAGATGTGGTTCTACCTTTCATACCTCTTCAGCCAAGCTTGCTTTTGTGCTGTATAGCAATACACAACAGAACAACCCTCTCCTTTGCTCTTTTTCATGAGTGTTAAATCTCGCTGCCTGGTGGCCAAGTGCAGAAACCGATCTGACCTATGTGAAGGGCTACGGGAACTACTTTCCTGGATCAGGAGCCCGCAGTCTGGCATTGCGTTGGTTCTGGTGATACCTTATTGTCCTCTGGTTCCTTGCAAGGCTTTTGCTATGACCTTGCTGCTTGGCCCTTATTCTCAGCGCCGTAGGCTTTCTTACAGTCACAGATGTCTCTTCTGTGCAGGGCATGCCATCAGCTGCTGCCTGATGTGTATATATACGTGTGTGGTCACAGGCTGGTTAGCAGAGCCTCACTCAGGGAACACCTCTGTTTTGCCAGTCTGTGTATGACTTTTTGCCCCTGATGTCAAGGGTTTTTTTTCTCATGTCATCTCCTTCTCTCTCTTTACTGTTTTTTTTTTACTGTGAAGACAGCAAATGGGAAACACTGGAGGTGATAAATATCTACAGCTCCGTTACCAGCCATTTTGAATTTCACTGAGGCTATTGTGTAGCCATGGTTGAAAGAGCCAGTGCTCTGAGTAGCTTTGTAGCTTGCTTATCCCACTTTATATCCTGTTACATGACCCTGCTGCAATGTTCTTCCCCTGTCATCTTTCTTCTCTGAGTACTCTCTGAAGCGACTCTAGTCAGAGAAGACCATGGAAGAAGGGAAAGAGCATCTGCCTGAAGTGCAGCCCAGGTGGTGACGCTGGGGCGTGCGCAAGACTAATGGGATTGGTAGAAAACTGTTGGAATTATATGCCAGGCTTTCAAGCGTGTCTTACAAGTGATTTCTGCTGGTCAGGAGGAGGGAGGACCACAGGAGGAATGATTAGCTAGGGGGACAGGGTGTTTGAGGGCAGGCTTTGAAGGCTGGCCTTAATGGATGGTTTAAGTGGGTTTAATGGATGTTGAGGATTTGCTTCAGAGAAGAAGGATTACAAGTGACGTTAACTGAGAGTCCAACAGTGTGTTTGGTATGGCTCATTTTGGGGAGTTCTTGAGGAGTTTTATTTAAGGATGTAAATAGAGAGAAGTGTCAAGAATGGAGACATTTGCCATGGGCTCCTCATGTAAATATTTGTGCTAAGAGGATGACCTTCCTTAGCTGCTGTGTAATTGATGACATCCACTGCTGCAAGAGCACTGTGCTAAGTGATTTTGGCACTGGGCTGGGGCTGTGAATGCTGTTTGCTCTGCTTTGCACTGACTTGGTAGCAAAGACCAGGGAGATACCCTCAGGAGCAGGGCTGTCAGAGAGGATGCCAAAGCAGGCCGGGCTGTGCGAGCACACGAAACCAAGGGGAGGTTTAACTGGGGGTGCTGGAGCCATGTGCTACTTGTTGCTGATGTCTGCATGTGGCTCAGGCATCCTCTTCAGGCATGTCTTGGGGCATTTCATGGCACCATGCCTGGATTTGGTGCTGCCCTGAGTGCATGCTGGCAAGAGGCACAGCCAGAGAGACGCGTGCGCAGGCGGGGTGGTCTCCTCTGTACCATCTCTGTTTGCCTACGGACACTCTGATCTGCATCAGCAGCTGGCTCACAGCTCTGGGAGGTCCCAAAAGGCAGCACAGAGGATGACAGAGGAGTTTCTGGAGGGAGAGAGGACTCTGTCTTATGCAGAGACCAGGTGATTCATGGTCATCTCAGGCGAAGACAGCACAAGGCTGAGACCTGGGGCACCATCAGGCGCATGTGTGAGGGCGAGCTGTTCAAATGTGCGGCACCAGCCCTACACCCCTACCACAAGCGAGGCTGCAGATGAGGACCGATCACGCCAGTGGGGAGGACATCCTGGAGCCGTCAGCCCATGGTCAAACCCAAGCGGGACTGCAAGCACCCAAGGAGCTAAGCAGCGAGGGCACAGCGTACAGGGGAGGCTGCAAATGAAACAGCTGGGGCTGCTGGGGCGCGGTGGCTGCTGCTCTTGTTTCTCTGCCGAATACGAAAGTTGAACCGTAATCCTCATGTGACAAATGACCGTGAGACTCCGGCTGTTACAACACTTGTGGTGCAGATGGGGGGAGTTGTTAAGTACTAGCACTTCCTTGAATTCACTTGCGTTCCGTTTTTATTAACAGTATTTCATAAACAGATTTATGTTAAGGTTTTCATCTTAGCTTAAAATTTATTGTTTTCTTTTCAATACTGTTTCACGTTATCATTTGAGTAAATAAAGGGTTACGTTCAGAAACACCTGAACTTCTACAGTGAAGGGCCATAACCCAGAGGAGGACACCCTGGCTTTTTCCAAATGGTAGTCAGGCACATGGTGGCTTACCTGGTTTTGTCAGCAGATGGCCACAAAATGAGATGAGCTTTGTGTACCGCAAATCTTAAAATGTCCTCCTCTAGGCATAAATTGCCATCCTCCAAACTACTCACCAAAAGTCAGTGTGTCTCTTTGGTAACATTAATTCTCTCAAAGCTAGTCTGATAGTCAGCCTGAAAGCTGCCACAATCCTCCTTCTGGCTTCCCCAGGAAGCCTCTCCACTAGGCTGAAGAAGTCAAATAACATGAATTAACACTCTGTAGCTGCCATAGCTTTTCAAGCAGAGCTGGAAAAGACTGCTTACTCATCATATTTAATCCTTTCAAAAATGTGTTGGCCTCTCAAATAAAAGCAGCAGCATCCAATCCTCATGACATTACGTGATTCTTCCACTAAGTAATTTGTATCTTTGCCTACTCCAAGAGAGACAGATTTAAGTCATGACTTGCGTTCTTCTTTTTTTTCTTTTTCCACTTCTGAAGATACAAAATGAGTAATTCATTGTTCAGAGGCATGAAGCTAACATGACTAATCATCTGACACTGAACTTTTTTTTCCCTGAAGACTTGGCTAGTCTGTGCTTAAGAATATCATATGGATGAGTTGATAATTTCTGACTCAGTCCATGCAGGTTTTCAATTGTGGTGCTGTAAACACATGCAGAACTCTGATGAGCAAATTGGCAGGAAAAAGCCAGACTGTCTGAAAGGAAGCAAATTGAGGAGGACAAGCATTAAGCTTCGAAAGAGGCTATCAGGCACGTGCAGTGTGACCTGTTCCAAATGCATTTCGTAACAGTTTTATTACTCACCTAAATCAGGAGACATGTGAGTGACTCTAGCCAAGATATAACCTCCCCCCCCTTTTTTTCCCCGTTACCTGTAAGAGAAAACTTGTGTATCATTAATGTAATAAATTAAAGGTACTTCCATCAGACTTCTAAGTATTCATCCCTTTAGGAACCTACATCGATCTGATGCTGTGTAACACAAGTACTATTTGCTGGGCAAGCAAGTAACAGGTATAAGCCTGAAAAGGGAGCATAATGTTGAATGTAAAGTGAGGGGACGTTTGCTCTTTGCCATATTCAATGCTGAACTCGGATGTCTACGTATAGGGTGCCTGCATAGCCTCTGATGTAAGTGTCTTTGTGCCCTAGCTGCTTCTTTCTCTTGATCCTAGGGGTACCCAAGTGTTACACCTAAAGGAGGAAGTCAGGTAGTTGCTCAAGTGAAAAAAGTAGTCATAATGGTCTAATGAAGGTATCCAGCATACCATCTTTCTTCTCTTTCTGCCTTGTAAATGGAACGCCTTTCCTCTCGTTTGTCTGATACAGGTAACTAAGGCAGGCTTTGGCTGAGCCGGGTCATCCTTTGACAAGTTGTCTGGATCTGTTCATCCTGTTTCTCTACCTGACAGTGCTGCTACTACAGTCCACCCAAATGTCCTGTATGGCTTCAGTGGGTGGTGTAGGATTTCTGGAATACCTAAAGCTGTACAGAACAGCCAGTCCCATCCTGAGCACTTGCAGAGCAGCCAAAAGGCCAGCAATTGCTTCGTTTTCCTGCTCCAGCAATGTCTGCCTGTAATGCTTTAACAAAGGGCCAGCTGTGGAAATGAGATTCTTTGACAAATGGTACTATTCGTCATTTTGATTCTCAGCAATTGGTTAACTGGGTGTCTTTCCCAAAATTTTTCCACCGGTGCAGGCTTTGCCAGGGCACAGGAAGGTGCTCTTGGCTTTGTGTCAGAAGTGTGAGCAAGGAAGTTTCCCTGCGGAATTTTTTCTTGTGTCTGAGCCTCTTAAATATTTAAATGCGTCAGTCTTTCATTCATCATCTGCTTCATGGCAAAGTCTGGAAATACGTTAAAGCAAACTGTAGTACTTTCTGAGAAATTATTAATTCTGGAACAAATGTGACAAATTTCATCTTGTGTTTGGCTGAACTCCACCTGAGTGACTAACTGCTCTGGGAGAACTTTCCAATTGTCCCTCTTGAAAGTCAACCTCTTTGAATTAATTCAGCATCCTCTATTTTGATTAAGTATGTGTCAGCTTATTGTTAGTGTGACAGGGAGATATGGGGCTGTTTGTTTTCCTTTTAGTATTACGCAAACAAGCTAATTATGACTCATGCGCAATATGTGCCCTCAGTGCATGATAAGGGACATGAATGATAAAGCATTAACTGGACTATGTGCAAGCTTCTCTTGTGGGTTAAACAAGCGGGGATGGAGTAAACAAAACACAATACTTTTTCTTCCTCTAACATCCGAGCAATTCCTCCTTTCCAAGGAAAGAGGTGTTCTTTCAAATCTTATTTTAAACTGAAATAGAGATGAAAGAAAAAGACAAGTCCTCTTATGCAGTAGGTATCACGAGCTCAATCTGATATCTCATCCTGACTCTGATGTCTTCCTACAGATTCCCTATTTTCATCTTATTTGCAGTCTGATTCCTTCCTGTCCCCAGTACTATTTATTTGACAGCATTTGGAACAAATGTGTATTCATTCTGTCCTACCACCCTGAAGCATGCTACCATGGCTGTTTCTAATGGGCCAGAAGTTGAGTCTTTCCTGCTATACCCTTGTAAAAGAGAAAACATCAAGACATACAATACGTAGAATATCTTGTGAGCCACAAAAGAAGAATATGTTTTCTCTTCTGGAAAAAGTGTTGTTACTTGGTGCTAATTTCTTCGCTTTTTCTTGCATCTGCTCGGACAAATGCTTTGACCATGGCAATCCATGTAAGATAACAAACCCAGTGCAGGGTGTCTGAGTATATAGAAGAAAAATAACACAGGACCTTGCAGAAAGAACAACCAGGTGCAGATGGAGCTGAAGCAGAAATATTGGTGACAGATGTTCTTCCTGGCCTGCTGGAGCAGTACGCACCAGACAGCATCTTCATCATGCTGCATGACATCTCCTGCTTTGGAGAAGTGAGACGTTACATGATGACTTTTACAACTGCGTAACGCTGCCAGAGGAGGTGAAGTGCTGCAGCACCTCTGCCTGTAAACACCTTCTCCATAGCACCACTGATTGGCAGGGGGACCATAAAGAGAGGGAAGGCTCTTTGGAGAAAACATGTACCAGAAGATTATGCTGTTGACTTGTGAAGCTTGGCAGCTACCCTCCATATAAACACCTTCTCCACTGGGCAGTAGATCATAAATAATGGAGGAACTGAAGGTGATTTGACCAGAGGAGAAGATGAGACAGATGTCCACACCTACAGAAAAAGAGCTCTGCTACTACACCTGACGTTGTGCAGGGTGGGCTTTACCTTCCTAAAGAGTTAGGGCTTGTTGCACTTCTCTGTACCTTCGTTAGCAAATAATGTAGATGCCTTAAGGAAAGGGTAACACGCATCTTCCCAAACCCACTAAACTTTTCTTCCTTGCTTCCAAATCTCTCCAGAGGAGAAGCCAAGAGAAGGCAGCCCTAAGCTTTAAGAAACTTTTTGCAGCTATAACTGCCATAGGTTTTTCATTCCCTGTAAAGCTGTTGCAAGGTAAGTACACACATCCTTCGGTGGGCAGCCTAAGCTGCTGCTGAAGTGCAGAACATGGATTTATTTTTAGTATAAAAAAGAAGACTCTGACTTTGCAGCTTCAAAGCTAGCCTTTATGAGCATTTGTATGATGTGACCCTCTGTGGATATTAATATCAGGTGAAATAAGTTTTTTCAAAGTGTGATTTTAAATTAATATTTGCATTAACAATCAAGAGGCAGGGCTCTGTGCTACATGCAGTTTCCCTTGGCTCAGAATTCCTCTTGCATTGTTGGAAAATCCTTTGCGCTGATGATCCCTCAGTTATCTTGCAGGGAGGTGACTGCAGAATGGGTAGACTCTGTGCAAAAACTGTCAAGATTAAATTGGCAAAAGCCAGCAAAATAAAGGAGAGTGCAACATGGCTCAGGCTGCGTTCACTTTGAGCTGGAGCTGAGAACCAAACAAGAAGCTGATGCTTCTGCCTCTTCCTATTGCTATTTCAGAACAGGAAAGCCTTTGTCAGTGTGCAGTCCTTTGCAGATCAGCCTCCATCACAAAGACTGTTGGGATTTTTCATTTTTCACTGGGATTTTCCCTTTTTAATGAATTTTCAGTTTTTAAAGTTAACAGGAAAGAATGCTCAACACTACTCTTTGACGATCCAGTGATAGTTTTTAAAAGGAAAGATTAACAGGAGTTGTGAGGAACTGACAAAACATTTAATGAATGCTAGAGAAAAACATGGAATATCTTGTCACGAGCTTTGGACAGTTTTGCAAAATTGCTGCTCTTCTCCATGCCAAGCAACTACTCATAAGGTAAAAAGCTGCTTGGTTGTTAAAAAAGGAAAAACAATTTTCCTTGCTCCAAAACAAAAGCACCATGATAATCAAAGTGCTGCCATTTCACCTTGCTGTTAAAAAGGTCACAGTTTTGGCTGGAGGCTACGTTGCAAAGCAATCTGCTTTGTCACTTGAATAGGTTGGCTTGGATCATGAAAAATCCTAAACTAGGGCAGTAGAGAGAAAAAGGGAGAGAGCGTTACAGCCTGGGAAAGGAACAGAGATTTAATAATGTTCATTGCTTGTTTGTACAGCATTAAGGCAAGAACGAGAAAACAAAGCCCCTTCCAGGGTCCCCATGCTAGCTTGGAAGGCATTTCCATGAAGCTAGTTGTGCTTTTCTGTTGTGCCGGTCCTGACCAGCATGAACTGTGTGGCGAGGATGTCGTCCCCACTTGCCAAGAACAACAGAATGGATGTGCAACACCATGCTAAAATTTACACGAGGCTGACAGACACGTTCGTGCTCTGCTGGCTGCTCCTCGGGGGCCTGATCTGAACACTGTCTGTGCGGTTAAGTTGTTCTCACTGTTTTACGGAAAAAAAACCCCAAAACTCTTTGGTGGGGGAAGAGGTGACAGGCATGTGGAACAAGAAATGTGCATATGTATATTGGTGTGTGGAGCGGAAGGGAATAGTCCATGGGGTGCTTAGTGGCGAGTAGCTGTAGCTGTGGGAGGAGGAAAGTGTTATTTCTGTGCGTGAGTTGGAAACGCTGGGGTTTGCATTGCAGATGGCTTCACCCACGGCTGTCGGTGGTGGGCATGCTGGTGGTGGTGGTGACCTGCCAGGTCTGGGTGGTGGGCAAGCCACACGTTGCTCAGCTCACTTCCACCTTTGAGGGAAAGGGAACGAGAGGCTGTGAGTCCTCTGACGAGGAAAAGCGTGCCAGAGGAGGGAGAGTGACCCAGATCTCCTGCGCTGGGCAGGGGCCACAGAGCAGGTGAGTGCTCAGGGCAGAGGAGGAGGGTGCGGTGTTGTCCAAAAAGTTTCTTCATACGTGAAGACTAAGCTGGGGAATAACGAAAAAGCAAATTATGATTGGCCTGAGAGAAGCGCTGAGAAGAGTCAGGACTGGGAGGAAGGAGGAGGGTTTGCGCCATCGTGGCTGTGCCAGGCTCCTGGTGTTCTGGTTCAATCAGCACCAGTTTCTCTTGAGCCACTGGTACTCGTTGCCCTGAGCGAGGACACCTCTGCTTGAAAGGGGGCTCCAGGGCACCAGAGCTGAGGGGACCGGTTGGGGAACATACTGGGACTGGGGACAGTGTGGCCCATCCAGCTGGGAGCCATCAGATGGGGGTGAGGAGAAAAGGGCAGACCTGCACGTGAGGGGAAGGGAGAAAGAATAGACCAAGAGCTGGGGGTTGCAGGTGGGAGAAGGAATTACAATAGCGAGATTTGAAGGCGTAAGTAATTCTGATGTCAACTAGTTTTTAAGGGCATTGCATTCTCTTGGGCACAATCCTTCACATCCCTTCTTTTCCTAGGGATCTCCCAGCATTTCTGTACTCCAAGCAGATCTGGAAAGTTGTTTTTTTTTCCACCAGGTAGAGAGACCTTTCCTGGATTTTACCTGTGTGTCTTTCTTCAGGGAAAATAGAAGTTGGATTTTTTTATTTTTTTTTTTTTATTCCTCTTCTGAAATGCACTAAGCTTCTCTTGCTCTCTAGGCAGCTGCCCCTTGGGATAGGAAAAGGAAATTAAACAGCTAATGATTATGCTTTAATTAGGCTTTATTGGATTTAACACATCTTATGCTCTGCATATGTGCTGCAGAGAGTTAGATACTTAAAAAGTCCTGTCTTTGCTATTATGAGTTTATGAGAAAGGAAGCCCAAGGAAGATCAATACATCCTCTGTGTAGATTACAAATGGTTCATGACGTATGTCCACAGGAGCTGTTTTTAGTGAGGGTAGTCTAGTTATTATGGATTTGACATGAACTTGGCCTGGTGCCCTGAGGGAATGCAATGTAGGCATAATTTGGTCTTCCTGTAATTGTCTATTTAACTTGGCAATCCAGAGTAATTTTTTCCTGTGAAATGAGACCGAGACGTCACTAAAGCGGCGGTCAGATTAATTAATGAGACATAATAATACTCCTAATAAAAGCTCATGAGCTGAGTCCTCTTCCCTCCCCTTTCCTGTCCTCCCCTGCTGTCCTCCCCCTGCTGAGAATGCAGCTTCCCAGGAATCCATGAGTCACACTTCGTAAAGGAGTTTCTTCTTTAGTTGACGCAAACAATACGGCGGAGAAAAATAATAAGTGCAGAACCATCTGTTTGATGAAGTCCTTGACATTTTATTTCATTTCCCCCTATTGCATATTAAAGGAAGTAAATAGAAAAACATTTGCTAATTATACCACTGTTTACTGATTGCTGGGGCGGCTTTTATTGTATTTATCAGAAGCACTAACCCATCCTGCAGTCCCAGCTTCAGCATCCTCCTCTCTGCTTTGTGCGAGAAGAGCACAAGAGCAGCTATGGGTGCTCAGTAAGGCTTTTGAGCCCTTCACCCCCAGGCAGCTCACACAGGGGTGGAAATGGGCCCCTTCTGGGCAGGCAGGAAAGCTGGGAAAGGTGATGGGACTGCATGGTGTCGGGGTAATGTGCTGATCAAATGGCAGAGCCTGAAGCTGAGGTAGAAACTCTGTCCCTGAGGTTGGACGTTGGGAGGGAGCGGTTGCCAATTCCTTTTGTGGGGCCAGAATATCGTGCTCGGTGTCTTGGCTTTGCATTTGGGCTCAGTAAACCTTGACAGGGAGGCTGAATGGCAGTGCTTCGCTGCGACTTTGATAGTGTGAGCAGCAGCTGCCGTCTGCCGTTTTGAAAGAAATCTGCTGGACAGGCTGCTCTCGCTACCTCCTTCCCAATGTGTTGGACTGTGCGCTTGTTTCCCTGTCTGGTTCCCTTTGTAGGTACAGTTTTACGGCTTAAAAGTGGTCCCCGGACGGTACAAAGGATGAACAGTAAAATGCACAGCCTCATCCCCACCTCTGTCTGGGATTTGGATTTGGCTAATGGTCAGAGCAAGCCAATGCTATTTGAAAACAAGTTGATGGCCAAAGGCCAGTTATATTAGGCAGCTATTTCCTTTGCAAAACCTAAGCTATTGGCGTTCATTAAAAGTGACAGCAATGAATCAAATGGCTGTGAACTAAAGCAGTTTTTCTCCCACCACTCCATGTAAGGCCAGCGTGAGAGCAACTTGGCCTAGCCCATTACTAGGAAGGGAAAGAACTGCAACGCCAAAGAGGACACGGTGACCTTGTCTAGGGATGAGGACACTAGGAAATTCAGAAACACCAGCCTGCCTTTGGATGAGAATTCAGTGCTGATGAAAGAATCTATTTCTGGTTATTTCCTTGGGTACAAAGGACTTGGCGAATTTTCCAGTCCACCATTTGGACAGATTTAAGTGATTTTATTACTTATAATTCCATGAAGATTCTATCAGTAGCACTGGTCATCCTGATGGGCTGGGTGTTTTGACTGTTCTTTAACATCAGCTCATTCTGACAGGTTTATGTTCCTTGTGCTGTAAAACTCTCAGTTCAGAACACAAATAGTGGTAGATGTATTTCTCCATGGCTCTAACCCATGGTAACACGTATGCTGGCTTGGCTCCAAGGGGTGCGCATCGCACATTGGTGTGTTCTCTCAAAAGTTATCATGAAAGGAGTTATTTTAAAGCTAGAGGAAGATGGCTGTTTGATTGTGAAGGAGATACCTGGAGTTCACACCACCACTGGTTTCCTCACGTGGAAACTGTTCACTAGAACAAGCCCCAAATGGGAAGAGCCATCTTCCAGACTCGAGGGTAACAACCCCGGGAAAGTTCAAAACTGACTCGCTGGCTGGAATCCATTTATTACATTGACTGTTGACTACATGAAATAACGTAGCTTATGCGGATACCTTCATAAAGCAGTTATATCTTCTGACAAGTAGAAGTGTGCAGTACAGAGAAGCCTCTATTGGTTCCCAGTTCGTTTTATTTGGAGGAATTTTGGTGTTTGCAAGCAATGGTCTTAGCTGGTAGATAAAAGTGCATGTGGGTTTGTCTTTCCTCATGGTATCACTCGTTCTGTCTGGTGGTCTTTTGTGGCTTTCCATCTGCAAATCCTTTTGTGAAATGTGATTATACATAAAGGAGAAGCAATAGTTAGCTTCTGGTTTGTTATGGCTGCTTTGAGGATTTATTTTTTTTTGCCTTTTTTTTATTATTGATTCATGGCAAGGAAAACATATCTGCTTCTTGGAGTTACATGTAAGGTCCAACAGTCTTCCCACTATGTTTTCTATTTGTTCCCTGCAGTGATTTAGAACCAAAATGGGGGATATAAGATGCAATGATTTCATCCTATACTTCTCATATGTAAGAATCTTGAACCAAAACAGGTAAATCTTGGGTATTCAAAGAACTTCCAGTTTCCATCCTACAAAACTATGGGCTAGAGCTCCATCAGTGTATCATGGTAGAGAATCGTCAAGCAGTTAAGTCCTAAAGCAGCCTTTTTTTGTAAAAGCATTAATAATGAAGCTGTGGGAAGTTTCTTTCTACCAGGTTCGCAAAAAAGGTAATGGACTCCAGTCGCTAAAATGTCACAAGTTTATTTCATGTTATTCTGACTCAGACCGCTTCTCACTCCATAAAAATGGCTATGTAATGTGTGTATGTATTTGTGTGTAATGTCCTTGCTAAACCTTCATAAATGACATCGAATGTGCAGACTTCTCTATGCTTACTTCTGCGTGCTGAGGGCACCCACAATTGCCAACGGATCTGGCAGAGTCCATCTGTCTGGTGTCGTTGGTCACAGGCTGTCACAGACCATTGCTGCAATGCCACCTGAAGCACAAGCGCTGAAAAGCGTGTGCTGAACGGGTGCCACCTCGCTGGGGCAACACCGAGCCGGGGGACCTGGAGCTCAGAGAGCTCCAGGACAGACCAAGGATGCATCCCACCTCAGCACATCACCCTCCTTAGAGGGATTTTTGACTCCTTTCTGCCCCCAAGCAGATCTTTTCCCTATGTCTGGTGGTGTGCCATGGCTGCTCCTGGGATGCCTCCAGCTGAGCAGCAGAGGCTGGAAGACACTGAAGAGGCCATGAACCTGTGCTACTGCGAGACCATGTTCTGCCTAAGGGCTTGTTTAAAATTCAAATCTCTCTTACCTTGAGATCGGACCCATAGCATGTTAGAGGAGGATTGACATGGAATTCAAAGCCTGAAAGTCACCCTTGGGAGCCACCTTTTAGACCCATCAATATAGAACATTTGCAACCAGCCCAGGTTTGGTTGCAATTGTGCTAGGAACTAGTACTGCTGCCTAAACTATGGAAATCCCCAGCACATTAAAGGTTTGGATTTGTTTCTGTAAGTCTCAAGGACTTTCCACCTGTATGTAATACCTGGGACGAGACCCAGACCTTGTTCCAGCATGTTCAAATGCATCCAAAGGTGTGATAAAAAGGTGAATGAGATGCTCACCAGGACCAGACAGCTGCCCTGATTTTCCAAATGCTGTTTTTCTGTGAGTGCCTGGGGCTGAGGGCTTTGTGCTAGCAAGGGTGGAGGAGACAGCCAATGCCTTCTCTTTGTCATCCATCCCTTACTATTTTATTTGTAAGAGCAGCTGCCTACCTGTGGCTGCCGATCAGCTTAGTCAGAGGCAAGGTTTTGTAGAGAGAAGCAGAAGGACAAGGTGCAACCCTGGGTCGGGGGACAGGCAGAGCCGAAGGGGCTGCGGGAGAGGCAAGGAAGGAACGCTGACAGCTTCCCCGCCAGTTGATTAGTGGTGCTGGCGTGGCTTCCGAGGAGGTCAGCCTCCGCTCCCATGCCCAGCAGAGGAGATCCACAGTTGCTCCCAGCAGAAGGAAGAGGAGGAAGGAAGGGGGGCTTTATTCAGCCACTGTAACTCCTCAGGCACTCTGCAGACGAGCTGGATCCCACTCGCTGGTGGACAAGGGCTGTATCGTTCCTGCAAAGAATGCTTCGCTTGCATGGGCTTGACTTGGATGCATTGGTGTAGTTCCTGGGTTTGACGTTCCTCTGTTCGCCAGCGAACATAAGCAAATATGTTCTTTTGATCTTCCATGCAGCTTTGTGATACTATACATGCGGCTCCATGCTTTCTTTCACAGATGTCAGATTCAGCTGCCACATGGGATCTCTGGGAGAAACTGTTTTGTGTGTTTTTAAAGGAAAATTACCCAATTATTTTGATGGAGTTAACGTGGAGATGGTGACCTTTACATTCAAAGCTGTTATGCTGCAAATGTTCCAAATACATTATGTGCTCTGCTAACGCTGCTGACAGGTTCCGCATGATTAATAGTGTTTATAAAGCATGTACAAGAGTTTGGGAAGCCTAGAACAGAAGAACTGGTATGGGATTTATTTTGCACTAAACATGATAAATATATGGTTGGACTTGGAGTATTTTTTTTTCTTTCTAGAAATGACTTAATGATGGAAGAGAAAATCACTAATTCATTAAATGAGCTGTTTAATTTTTCTTTTAAGAGAAATAAAAGCAAAGCATATTGGTAGTGGTTGGTCCAATATGTACATTTAGATTGATTATTTTTAAAGGAAGACTGATGTTTTTAATACATGGTTTTTACTTCAAGACTGGCCTGGTTCCTGCTTCTCTGGAAGGCTGTAGGGACTCTTCTGTCAACTGCACCGGGTCGTAGTATTGCCAGGGGCCACACAGCTTGGAGGAAATTTCAGGGTGACCCCGACATGTAGGTAACAGAGGCAGGTGTTTAAATAGGGAAAAAGGTGCAAGGTTTCCCATTTGTGCTACTGTGAGGATGTTACTCAACAAACAGACAAACGCAAGTTGCGCTTGCCTACTCAAGAGACATCTCAGAAAGACTCTTTATCAACTTGATTTTATAACAAAACATCATGGCTTGTTCTTGAGCTGTTTCCCAGTCTCCCAGCATGTCCAAGTACAGGATCCTCCTCTTCCCCACCTGGTGCTGTGGCAGGGCTCCCTGCCCTGCCACGCGTGCCGTGCTGTCCTGCACAAAGCCATGGGCCTGCATCATGGCTCCAGTTTAAAAACCTGTACAACTGAGGACTACTGAGGAGCCTTTACTCATTTCCAGTGGCGCAAGCTGAGCAGAAGCAAACCCCCTCGTGCAGGTTGGTGCAGATAAGGAGAGCGGCTCTGAGTGCCCATGCAGGCACCCACTGAGCTCCACGCGGAGGTCTCCTGCATGGATGGATTGATGAACTGACTTGTTAGTTGGACTCTAAATTGTGATAATGTAGTATTTACAGCCACAAATTTTCAGGTCAAGAAGCAGGATTGTTTCTGCATCACTTTGTGGCTAACATTGCACCAGCATAGACACACTTAATTGAATCCATTGATTTCTTATTCACAGGATAAGAATGTGAGTAACATTAAAGCTCCTTTATACCGTTCTGGCAAGGCAAAAGCACTTAGAAACATATGCAAATTTTGTTTACACTCACTGTGTAGCTTCTTAGGGCTGAGTAGAATGAGGAGGCTTTTATGTAAATGAGTAGGGTATAAGCACTGATCTTGTGCCTTTCATTCTACCACACACATTAAAAATAATAATAATCTACAAATTTTTTATGCTTCAGCTTTTCACTGAGCCAGAACTTGCCAGAAGTACTCAATACATTCACCGTTAGCTCTGCATTAGCTGCCATACTGATTTTAGAAGGCTCAGGGGAAAAACAAAAGCATCTATAAAGGCATTCTAATTTTTAACATAAGCTTGGGCTTTGATTGTAAAATGTATCTCATTTGGTCATCTTGGTTTTTAAACTTCATACCATTCCCTAAATTCATCACTTGCTGCAGCTGCTCTGGACTTAGCACCTGTACGTTTACCCCTGAGAGACTCCAGACTGAACCAGAAGATTTTATTGGCATTGAGGCTAATGGCTAAACTTTCAAGATTTGTTTTTCAAATAAATGCGCTTTTTTCCACATTATACTTTCAGCAAGCTGAAATAGTTAGAGTTGCTTATGAGAAACCCACCATAAGGCCCTTTAACACGGGGATCTAAAGAGAACCAGATTGAATTCCCTTTACAGAGTGAGAGTTTTTAAAGAACAAACATTTAATGAGTATCTCATTTCTGCATTAAATACTGAGGGTCTTTTAAGCACAGGTTTCGACTGATCTTAATGAAGAAAAGTGAGGGAGGGGTTCCTCTGTATTTCATGCTGTACTGTGAAAAAGTGGAAATTGAATTTGTCTCTATGATTCTTTTTTATTTTTAAGGGCATTTGAATTTTATGTTTTTCCTGTCTGCATGCATTATTTTATAAACCTTCTTATCTTTGGTAGTCTGGGACTGTTTAGATCTCTTTCTTTCACGTACACAGGTATTCTGCTCATGCTTGAGTATATGGTAGAGCCCTTTGTTATTAGTAAAGCAAAAGTCAGTAGGAGTGGCAGAGATAAGTCTGAAACACAGCCCCTTCCAAACGTTAGGAGAAACCGGAGCGTCGCTCTGGAGCAAAAGCTCTGTGGAGCTGATCTGGGTGAAGAGCTGGATCCCAAATGCCCGTATAGGACGAACCATGGGTGGATGCCTGGCCTCCAAGGCTGCTTTCATCCTTCTTGACTGACTGTCTTGGAAGTTCCCTGAAGAAGGAGGGAGGGAGGAAACATGGTGGAGGTTTCCCTGGGTCTCTAAACATGAGCAAAGGGAGCCTCAACCTCACAGCCAGAGTCCGGCAGTATGGGACCTGCCAGTACTTGAGTCGTTCTAGTGTTCAGCACCTGTCAACATCATGGCAATTACGCGTTTATTTGGTGTGGGACTCGAAAACAGAGCTAAGGAGCCCAAACATGTTACTGATGGACTTCTACAAGGGCAACTGTACGGGGTAGATATTTTCCAGCTAATCAAAATCCTCCTCACAGGAAAAATCACACGTCAGAAATAAACAAAATCAGAGCTAATAACTATTCAGGCTTCTGGGTAATATGCAGGTATGGCTTTAGTATCCACCCAGTTTTAAACAGCTGCACATTATCAATCATGTAAGCAATGGCAAGAACTTTTCACCAATTATGTGAAGTTTGTATTTGGTTTGCCCAGATCTGCTCAAACCTGTCGTATATCAGTAACAGCGTTCAGTGAGTTTCCTGGTCTTGTTTGACTAAATTCTTAGATAAGATAAAGACTAAATGCCTAAAGCTATATATATATTACCTTTCAAATGTTACTATATGCAGCTGGAATAAGTGGTAATCTCTCCATAATGCAAATATTTTACCTACTATGTTTTATTGTTTACAGCCTTTCTCCCCTGTGGTTTCCGTATTTTTCACCTGTATATACCTTTTGTTACAGAGAACAGTACTTAGGAAATATTGAGGTATTTACTGTTTATCTTATTAGCTCCTTCTTGCATTTGAGCCAGAAAAATAAACAGTACTACCATTTTTAATCATTATTCAGAGATTGTTGGATGACTTCATCACGTAGTATGAATTCATCGTGAATCACTGCAACTGAAGGGAGCATGAGGGAAGAAGAAACTATTATTAGGCAATATATTATCAAATGAACTGTAACGATTTCCAAGATCTCTTCAGAGAATATTCTTCATGAATAGTACTTTCCTCTCAAAGAATTATGTTAAGAGTTTCATTTTTTGTGATCGTGCTGTAAACCATTGTTAGAATTTTCTGTGGAAAATATTTTTAGTCTTTATTCTTCGTATAGCTGAAAATCTACTCTCTCAGATTTCCTTCAAGGAGAAAAGCAACTCTCCCTGTCTTGATGTGACTGTGAGATGAGGTCCTATTGCAAATTTGCCCCATTTCAGACTTCTAGGCACATTTGTGCAATATAATTATATTTGAATTTCCTTCTCAGCTTTCAGAATTTCTGCCGTCCTCTGACAGAAATACCTTAACTGTCTTTCTGTCAAAAAAAACATACACATTTTGGGTTGCTCTATGCATACAAAGTGCCTAGCATACTTTTTGAAAGTAAGTGCAGGTTAGGGACGTGTGTGTAAGATTAGATAACAAGATTTACTGCCTCCCCAGGGGAATTAATTGAAGAATGTTCCATAACAAGTGCATTAGTCATCATTAGCCCCACCTCAGTCTCGGCAGCAATTATTGCTTCTTTTCTTGAGTCTTTGCGTTTTCCTAATTGACGTGCACGTTGAAAGGCCTTGCAATAACATAAAATTCTTTGCGGGATGGTTAATCTACCGATATTGCGAATCCTGTATTCAGAATCCTGTAACAGATTTTTCTCAACTGCTGCCCACATGGGAGCTCATCTGGAAATATTTTTAACCCTTCCTCGAGGGTGGACTATTCACTCGTGACTGCTATAAGGAGACTTCCGTGTAACAAAGAAAAGCACTTTTTCTGGTGCAGTGCAAGAGAAAAATCCAGTGGGTTTTGTGGCAGCTCAGAGAGAGGCAGTTTTTATGGGATATATAGGCCCACTAAGAATATGCCTTGGATCCTTACTCAAGCGAATGCATCTTCTTGCATACTGAGAACCAAAAATCCCCAGTCATTAGATCAGGTCAGGGAAGATACAAAGGATTTTTCAAGGCTGTTTTTTGTTGGGTGTGGGTTTTTTTGTTAAGATCAGTACAGATGACGTTTGATGCCAATGAAGCCAACTGGGTCTACATCAGTGCAGAACTGGTGCAAATGGGACTTCAACAGAGTGTTTTCTTCCTGAGGCATCCTTGTTCCCTGTGGAATTAGCCAATATTTAGAGAGAAATCTGCTGTCACTGTGCATGGAGAAAGACAGCAAAAGACAGCTGCCAAAGCTGTGAAATCCTATCCCACACTTCCCCATACCCTGCTTTTAAAAGGTCTCTTAAAGGCACTGTTTTAGGAGAAACAGCAAACATTCACTTTTTCTCTCTCTTTCTTTCTGTCTTTCTCTTTCTTTCTTTCTTTCTTTCTTTCTTTCTTTCTTTCTTTCTTTCTTTCTTTCTTTCTTTCTTTCTTTCT
>JAVKLA010000054.1:13129802-13200904 GCA_034782735.1 Sagittarius serpentarius | reverse complement strand
TGTTTCTTTCTCTTTCTTTCTTTCTTCCTTTCTTCCTTTCTTCCTTTCTTCCTTTCTGTCTTTCTGTCTTTCTGTCTTTCTGTCTTTCTGTCTTTCTGTCTGTCTGTGACAACAAACTTTCCCAGGACAAAACCTGAATCCTCTTTGACCTCTCCCATCTTCAGATTCCATATTTCAGTGGTGTTTTGAATTTTGGGTCTGAATGTTTTTATTTTCCACTCCTGAAATCCACTTTTTAATGCAGACCTAGCATGTTTCCATCTTCAGTCAGTAGAAATGAGAGTTTAAATCTTTATTTTGGGCTTCCAGATATTCTCATCTCCCCGTTTTATTTTTTGGAGAGCCTAGATTGTCTGTGTCTGCAAGTGACTGCGTTGCATGTACCTCTCTCTGTTGGCTCTGACTTTTAAAATTATATGCTAAGTACTAAAGTACTCAAGGGCCTTGTAGAAGGTAGTAATTGAAGGTCAGGCTTCTTTGGATCAGGACACTTAAGCAAAGGATTCATGTGTGGCACATGAAGAATACACTGTGAATTGTGGCAAGAGACATTTCTCTTATGGGAAGACTTTGAGAGTCACGATTATGTGTGAGTTAATGTCACGGTGCAAACTCTCAGCCTGCACCTGCAATGCTGGCAGTTTTTCAGGGTCCTCAGTATTACAGCCCAATATTAAACAGTGTCTGTGTGCTATTGCCCAGCTACCGCCTTAATTCATCCACTCACCTGCCTTGATGTTTGAAGTGTCGCCCTGCCAATGATCTTCTGCTGTTATCCTCTAGGAAGCAGTGGGAAATACCCTCATATCCTATTTGGTCAGTCATCTGTCTTTTCTATTTTGATTTATTGCCCCACTGCCCCTTGATATTCTGGGTGTCCTTTGGCAAAGGTGTTTTCCTTGCCTGTTTGTTCTCGCCCCTCTTGCTGCCTCAGCCTGGGAAGCCTGCAGAGCGGAGGGTCTGGGATGCTGCAGATCCTGCCTCGGTGCTGGCTCATGCGCAGGTCGTCCTCTGAATGCTACTGCCGCACAAATAGATACTGGCTTGTTGACACAGATTTTTAAACAAGCATTTGACAGCGCATCTTAACTCCAGATGTGACTGGGCAGCCGCTTCACTGCCTCGTCTCCATGCAAACGCTGCTGACTGTGAAGCAGAGCGGCTCCGGTGCCTCTACACCAACACAAAGGTGGGACAGCTCTGCTCGCTCCTTCCCAAAACAAAACCAGGAACAGTTTGGACCAGCCTAGGCAGTAAAGTAGCCGCTCTGAACTCTGAAAGACTACTTCTGAGTACCAGCAGTGATCTGAAGGAGACGTTTACCATACAGGAGTCTTGGCATCGCTTTCCTCTTAGTCAGTAAATTAGATTTGTGCCTTGAAAACTTTGAACCGCTCCAGAAGCAGAAAGAATAGAAGCTGTTCTTTGCAGGGATTTTAGTTTAATCTAAGTTGCTGATGGAATGAATGTTGCTTGTCTTGCTGTGTGTGTTTGGGGTTTTTTGGTGGTTTTACCCCTGTAGGGACAGCTGTTTCACCTTCTCTTGGTGTCAGTCTTTGCTAAGACAGAGTAGCACCCTTCTCCCTTTGACTTTTATGGAAAATTAATTACTGGGCCATTCATAGTAAGAAAAGCTAAGGAAAGGGTGTGTCAATCTCTGTGAAATGAGCGCGGCCTCTATTTTGCAGTCTTTGGCAATCTACCAAAGGAAGGGTAATTATTGCTTCTTTTTTCTTTTAAATCTCTCATAGTCAGGTGATGAGCAACACCCGCCTAAAGCTGAGGTAACTCGAATATCGCTATGGTACACAAACTCAGATACACCTCTTGCATGCAGCAGGACTTTGTAGACACAATATGTTTTCATTGCTTTTTCTAGAATAAACAGATTAATAGACTTTCAGGCTGCAGTAAACCCTTGTGATTATCTGGTCTGACCTATTTTAATACAAAAGCCATCGATTTCATCCAGTGATTCTGGCCTTTAGCCCAACAAATTGTTTTCAGACTTCGGCATATCTCTTCAGAAATGCATTTGCTCTTCAGTTAGAGATTCCAGCAAATGGAGAATTTACCACAGCCCGTAGTAATCCAATCCAAGTGACTTAGTCTCACCACTATAAGCTTACAGTTTACCTCCCATTGAAACATTTGGTGATTCCCAAATTCCAACCACTGGATCTTCCACTTTCAACTACTGAAGGAGGGACTCTCCTATTAGCTCTCTTTTCTTCACAGAGGTGTTGGGGGCAAGGCAGCAAACTATCTCTTAGCTTTTTCTTTCCTGGGCCCCATATATTGACTTCTTTGAGGTTCTCTTGGTAAAGGTAGGTTTAAATTGCTGAGGCCGCATTGCAGATGGATATGGCCATGTCGGACTTTCAACCTGGTGGTCTGGGCAGGGCACAGCCCACGATACGCTGCGTACGGGCCTGCAAAGCTGGGAAATCCGTGGCCTGGGCTGAGTCCCATGCCTCCATGGCTGCATTAGCAGGCTGGTAGATTTGCAAGGAGTGCCTTTACTGAAAGGGGAGATACAACCTCATTCTGGTGACTCTTTGAACCCTCTTTGTATTGTCAAGGGGCTTTGTAGAGGACGAGCACCTTCTCTCCCTCCTGCAGGCAGGCAGGACTGAAGGTGGACTGCAGCAGTCCCCATCCTTCCCAGCGTACAAGCGCACCTCTGCTGCTGCAGTACCTCAGAGGGAGCAGCAGCTTTGGGAAGGTGACCTCCTCTGCTAAAGGAAGGGGCTGAGAGGGAAGGCATCCCTCCAGCACCTTTGCCACGCTTTGCTGGTGTGAAAGCAAGGGATGAATGCAGAGGAGGTCTCTTGAGTAGCCACATCCTGGCCTCAGCTTCTCCGTGGGGAGCAGGAAAAAAAAGCAGGACCTTTACGCCTAGGAGTTGACTAGTGGGCTGGCTGCTCTTTGAAACCTAACAGTGACGAGGCACAGGATGGGGCAGGGGAGAGTCAGCTTGGTGTGACAAGGCGGGAATGAGGAAACCAAGTGGCTTGTGTATCCCAGAAAGCGGGTGCAGAGTGTGGAGCCAGAGGGCAGGGTGGGAGACTGGGAAGACAAGGACTGTAGCTCTTGGTGAAAGGGAATACTAACGGGGAAGAAGAAAAAGCGTAGGGAAAGAAGGGGAGGGAAAGCCTACACAGTTGCTGAGACCACCGTGAGGTTCAGCAGATGGTGCTGCAGCCTTTGGAGGCTCTGCAAGGAGGCAGGGGGTGGTCGGGGCTGAGCTGCGCTGGCCGGAGGCAGCGGAGGGGCGGCAGGGCTCAGCGGCACACCGTGGGCCCGTGGGTCTCCGCTCACCTGCCCCCCCCCCCCTTAGCAGAATGGGGGTTTCGGCCTCCCTGCTGCATTTTCTTTTAATTGAAAGGTGGCCTACCACCATGTCCTGCATAAACAGTGGCACGTTACCAGAAAAATATCCTTTCATATGGGTTTTTGCCTTCCCGGCTAAGCTGCCATATATGCCTGACGCACTAGTAAGCAGGTCTCTCCCCAGAAGTAGCTACATTTTAGGGATGGGTGAAGTGATTTTGGTATAGGGCCTAGTCTTCCCTTTACAGTGCTTTGGCAATCCTCGAGATAAAAGTATGAGTAAAATGAGTATGAAAGCGTGCTTTCTGCATGGGCTGTCAGCTAGCTACAGTGTGCATAAAGGCACGCTCATGATTTCTCTTGCTGTCTCACTTACTTTGACATTAAGCATAGCTAGACTCTGTTTTAAGGTCTTATAGAGAGCAGTTAGCTGATCTGGCATTTTCAATTCCTCCTGAGCGCCAAGAACCCTGTCCCAAGTTGCTTAAGATAACCAGATGTTTAAGTGACCTAAACACTTTTATAAGTGGTACTGTAGTTTGTTCAGAGCTGCGTGATGTTCCGGGTGTCCTTTATTCTGCTTTGGCTCATTTCCCCAGAGATTTCCCCCTAACTTCAAAAAAAGATCTGGCCCATTGCTATTTTGAAATTTAAGTTTTATTCTTTAGCCTAATAAATGGAAGGCTGATTGACCGATTTGATTGATGGTAATTTATTTTCCAGTCGGCACTTCCTAGGTCTTTTGTATGCAACTCGACAGCGTGCTCTTCTTGATAAAATGTTTTGGGCAAAGCTAAATAAGAAGGGGGAAGGAGGGAGGGAGGAAGGTGCTTGCAAAGTGTTGGAAGATTTGGAGGAATTCCTCTGCGGGGAAAAACAACAAAGGAAGGTACCAGGAAACCAAGTATTAATTTCCCGCACCACCATTAGCCTGACACCTGTTAGCCCTGACCATTACCCAGAGCTGAGGGGGAAAAGGCTAATCTCTACCACATTTATATCAACAGACTTGAACAAAAAAGGTGCCTAATTATCCCATTGAACCTGTGTCAGCTTTAAGGCCGGCTCGATTTCCCAGGCTGGCTGCCTGCCAGGACCAGCAAGCTGGGGTTCATAAGCTGCATGCTAATGACAACGTCCTTTCATTCCAGCAGCGGCATAATTGCCAAAAGCAGTTTACAGGCTCATTATTTTTATGGTCATATTTCAGATGACAAAGTCAAAGGTCAGCCCAGGGTTTACTTGGCGATGCATTGGAAATTGTTTAGCAGAGATTGCATCTCGGTGATAACGGTGGGACACCTAAAATAGCTGCCTGTTTTTCCTGGGCTGTAAGGGGAGGATGACTGAGGAAGGAAGCAAAAATGACGAAGATGGACTGAGTATGGCTAAATGTTTAGTAGCTCTGCTATGCCTATTTTGCTTCTGCTGCTGCTGGTGGTGTGCTTCTCAGTAGTCAGCCTGACTTGGTGATATGACATCCAAAGCCACGGAATTCATTTGCTTATGGTAGGTAATATTTGAAGTCCAGGTCTCACAGCTGACATAAGATGCAAAGTTAAATTCCTAGATTTTGGTCCAAAGATTAATTTCCCCCAGGCATTTCAGCTGAAAGGAGTGAGGGGAATGGTTGTTGCAGTGTTTTAGCTTCCTTCAGTGCAGGAGCTTGATATTTGGATTTGAATTTTCTTGTATCCAAACCTCAGAAATGTTTTGGAATCTTTGCTCCCATTTGGTCAGTGATTACACCTGGTTTCAGTGGCAGAGATCAGGTTTGGGCCAGAGCTTTCCCACGATGGCACTGACTGCTCAGGGCAATTGTCTTCATTCAAACCAAAGTTAACTCAATCTCCTCTGGTCATCCTTGCGCTGGCAATAAATCACACTTACCAAGTACAACTTTTTTTTTTTTTTTTTAAAGAAACGCCCAGCTGTCTTTGTTAATTAAAAAAAAAGAAGAGGACAGAGGAATTTCAGGTCTTTAGTTTTTTGGCCAGTGAGGAAATTTGGCAGTGACAGCTTTAGGGAGAAGTGGTGAGGAAAACAGGCAAGCCAGCCCTCGGTTTGTCTCCAAATGCCTTTGAAGCAGTGCACGAGGTCTGAATTAAGGGTGTGCTTGCATATCTGGCCATTTGTGCCAGGATTTCCTTGCTAAGCTCTGTTTTGTGCAAGCAAGAAACCCAAGCAGACCACCTCCCCTGCTATGGAGGGCATGCCCTGGGGCCGCTGGGACAAAGGGCACGTCGTGCCCACGGCATTGCTGGACCACAGGCAGCCACCGTGAGTTGCTCTTGGAGAACGGGGAGAACCAACACGTTTGCACAATACTAAAGCCTACAGCTTTAGTACACGTGTGTGTGGGTGCCTGCGTGCATACAATAAAAATGAAATCCTTTAAATGCTCATGTTAATACAGCAGCCTGAATGAGTATCATGGGCCTGGGTTTTGCCATAATATTCGTTGGCTGCAGGGGCTGACTACTGAGATGTATATTCACATGTATTTAAAGCAGTAAGAATACAATTAACAATGACACAGAGAGAAAATCACTGTCAGTTGGCATTAGTCTGATGATTAATGTGAAATCATGTTTTTTAACTTGTTTTCTCCCCATCCGTGCTGGAGCTGTGTCATCCTAGCCTCTGGGAGAAGGAAAGCAGCATCTACATATTTTTCTGCTTCTGCGGTTTCTATGGCTGTCAGTCTGGCACCAGTACACCGTTCCCAGAGAACATCACACTGTTCCTGTCTGGGTGGGTATATAAAGGGAAAGGAAGTGAGCGCAGAGAGAAAGAGCTAAGCTGAGTGTACAAATGTAACACCATAAGGAAAAATAGGCATCCCCTTCCTTACAGCCCTTCCTTCTGTCCTTTAGTATGGTGATTTCCACATGGACCAAACGATCGCTACCCAGCAAGCTCTCGTACAGAAACTTCAGAATGAAAATTCTGCAAAATAGCTTGTATTTCAAATGCAGAAACCTGTCTGAAATTGGAATCCAAATGTTGTCACTTGTCTCTGTCTCAAATATCAAACCCTTGTGCTGCAAAAATCACTGACGATGATTTCTTGTTGCAAGGAAAGCACAAGCAAAATGCAAAATGGTTGAAGACAGAAATCACGTATTCAAACACAAGTACGCAATGTGAATGTTAAAGGAATGGCACAGGAGAAGTGTTACTAAAATACTTCTCCCAGCTTCACTGTGTGTATTAAAAAAGTGAACGAAAACAGCATCTCTCTTTAAACTACGGTTGAATTATATTTACTATAGTAAAACTACAGGAGCTTGGTGCATTATATAATAATAAAAAAACGCCAGTTTATTAAGTCAAATAGTAAAACTATAGTCAGTCTCCGCTCTAACACAGTGATGTGGCAAACCATGCTGACTGTGGCTTTATAGCTTCTTTAGCATCTGCAGTTAGTTACAGCAGTTTTACTATCTACATTTCAATATACTCTTCTGATTAAAACTCCTCATAGTTTTTTTAATAGATTTTCTGTCTACATATGTTTGATTTACCAAGACATTGTGAAATAGAGAAAGTTGCTTTGAAAGTTCCCTTGATGTCCTGAATTGTTGGTAAAATACAGAGATAGGAATAGGACGACAGGAGGAATTGAAAATCCTCTTGAACCTCCACTGTGGCATATTAAATTGTGGGGGCGACTTATCCATGGTAGATTCCACGCCTATGGTAGAAACCAGTTTTTCTTAGAGGCAGCTGGGTCTGGTCACTGTGAGACAAAGGAGCCAGACTAGCCTTGGCTGGGGCCAGCTGGCTCATTCTCATATTTTGGTGTCACAACTCGCATAGTCCTGCAAGTGTCGTAAGAAGATATGGAGCAATTCAGTTGGGATTAATGGCCAGAAACCTCTACTGACTTCTCTGTCAGGACAGTTGACTTATGTTTGAGCTGAACATGGTATTCTGGCTCAAAAACTGGAGGCATGGGTTAGCCGGGGAGGTAAAGGGCCAAAAATATCTAGACAATTTAGATCCCCTGGCTGTAGAATAGGAGACTCCAGTGAGGATCACTCATCTCTTCCAAAGTCAAGATGTGGACCTCAGTGCTGTACTGTCTGTATTTCAGGTAAGGCCTTGAAAAGGGGGAGCCAGTGGACATTAGGAACTTATTACTGTGCTTCTTATTAAATTATCATTTTCCTGCCTTTCATCAAAGTTTCCCTTCTCTTGGTAGCTGGCTAGCTGTCCTCATCCATCAACATATTTAGTGTTCCCGTTAAAGTGTCCCACACCAAAGTAGCTGTTCTCTGCTTCAAAAAAAAGGCTTGGCTTCAGAGAAGCAAGTGGAAAGTATCCTATTGATGTCAATAGGCAGGGAAAGAAATGGGCCAAGTATCAGCTTGTAAAGATGTTGCCTGTGAAGTGGCCCTGACAGTTAGTGAAGCTGCCTGGGGTTCATGGAGGTTGCCATGGTCGGAGGATGCAGAAGGGACTGCCCAACAGTCTCGCATGGAGTCGTACCTTGGGAACGGGGGTTATCGCTCTGGGATACTACACAACTTCCATTTATTTCACTCCCCACGGGACAGCACAAAAACCCAGAAGCAGAAGTCAGTCATCTTTCTCCTTCACTTCCAGGGACCCTTCTTGACTGTGTGTAGCTCGGGGCAGATGCAGGTGTGCCACGTTTATAGCCTTCTGCTTGACCCATCCAGAGTGCACCCGTTCCTCACTGCCTAGCAGGGAACAGCAATTACGGGGCCCTCTTCTGTTTTTTGTTTCCCGTTTTGTCACTGGTGCTCCTCCAGGATAGCTGGAAGGTGATGAGACACCTTCAGGGTCTGTCAGCCCTCCACTGATGGGCACCGCAAGTGATGCAGAGAGCTGTTCTGAGGAGCAGGGTGTGGACAATAAATGTGTGAGAACCTGAAAGCCATCCGCCTGGAGGAGGAGGTAACAGCCAACTGAAGACTTTCGGGATACTCTGGCTCTAAGAGGCTATCAGTCTAGCCTTATCAGAAACCCCAGCTGTACAGTTTAGATACTCACTTCTTTGAAATCATACAGAGCCATTCCAGGGACCTCTGTGCCTTTCTTTGTTACCTTTTCTCTGGGGATCTTCTGGTTTTGGCAAAAATAATAAACAAGGGTTTTTATGGGTCATGCTATAGCTTTAGAAAAGTCAAGATGTGTTTTCTAGCACCAGTGTCGTGTGACAATTGTGAGGGATCAAAGAATTTTTCCCTTGTTCTGTGTCAGAAGAACTTAGACGAAGGAGAAAATCTCATTTCTATCTTTTCTTTCTGCCTCACTGCAAAGCTTCCGACTCCTAGTCAGTCCTCCCATCTGCATTGCTGCTTCAGGCTTGAAAAAACCAGTATGTGGTGCTTTTGGTCTACTTCTAACAAAAACAGAGACACAGAGTGCCAGTGGAGGTCTTGTCACATGTTTTCTGCAGATAAACAGAAAGGGACATCAGGACAATGTAGGATGCTTGTACAGATAAACAGAAAGGGACATCAGGACAATGTAGGATGCTTGTACATGCAGTACAAGATCTGATAAGATTTTTTTTTTAATGATTTCTCCTGTATTTTAACTAAAACATTAATTTTTTTTTAGAAAGTAACTGATTTTTTTTTAAGCAGCTGGTTTTTCTTTCTCATCTGAAGGAACATTAATCATGCAGCTGTATTCAGGTCAAACTTTTTCTAGTTTTTGACCCATTTTGTGTTATTGCAGTACAGCTTTTAGTTGTGCCATATGTCAGACCTTAATACAATTAATGAAAATACAGGGAATTCTAGGTTCAAGAAACGAACCCCATCCTAGGCCCGCTCAGAGTGAAGGCTAAGCCCACTCACAGACATAGGCACAAAAAACAGTCTGGTTGCTCTTAGCAGGTGAATTTTTTGGTGGGGTTTGGTGTTTGGTTTTTTTTAGGGGTGTAGTGTTTTCTGATCCTTGAATCGTTTTACTGACAGGCAAACTCACACTGGAGGTTCTTCTCTGGATCATCTATTAAAATTTCACCAAACCAGGCTCTTATGAGATTTCTTATCGACTGGCAATGTCCCAAGAGCTTCTCTTCGGGATATGGTGGTCTTTCTTGAAAATTGCAGTAAACACCTTAAACTAAACTTTCCAGGGACAGAGAATCTGATTTACTAAATAGAGGGTTTAAACAGGCTAAAGTGTGGCTAAAACTCATCTTGGTGCTCCAGATAATTATGATAATATAAGAAAACCTTGCTGCCAGGTTTTATTTGAAGTGAATGTGCTACACGTCCCTTTTCCTCTCCATCTTTAAGGAATGTTTACAAGTGTCTCATGTAAAAGCCAAGTCCCAAAGCTTATCTGCAACTGAATCTTTTGTTTGCAACTGCTTTAAAATGGAGGGGGAGTCCTGTGCATTGACACCAGTAAAACCATTAGATAAACAAACCTTTATTTCCTACATTTCCTTAAGACTTCAGATCCTGCCTTATTTTTTTCTTCCTCCTAATGCTCCACTCATTAACAGGTTCATTTGATTCCTTCCTTGGGAATTCACCAGAGTTTGCCCTCAATCTCAGGGCAAATAGTTTATAAGTGACCTTGCCGGATGGTGTTCGTTAACTGCTTCAGTCCCAACGGGACACTGATATACCCTTAATTAGGATGTGAAGGGAAAAACCTCCAAGTGCTCCAAGATGACTTGAGAAAGTTAGCTGAGAAAGCCTAGCTGTTCATCTTCCAAGGTTCAAGGCAAAAGCGGAAAGGGAACAGGAAAAAAAACCCACATCAGGAGTGAAGAGGAAAAACAGAAACATTAGGACAACAGTTACGCACTCTGTCACATTTTTTCTGCTGGTCATTTATGTTTTTGTGCGCTGTAATATAAATGAAGAGTTGAACTCTCCTAAGAATTATACTAGGGCGCAGCATGAAAGCGCTTTCATGTTTTTTCCATTCCCCCTTCAGGTACAGATACCTGATACAGGTGCAGAGCAGAGCAGCAGCGCTCCTTGCCTTGCGGAAAGTACTTCTTTATTCAGACTGACCTTCTTGAAAGAAAAAAGCCACGAGGTGCCTTACATGGTCAACAAAGTACCAGTCTGCTGAACCAGGTGCAGTTCGGTGATGCACAAGAGTTCAAGCCCTAATACCCCTTTCCTGTGGAAGGCTGGAGAACTGGGGTGGGAGGATTTGCCTTTGGAGCCATAGCTTAAGAAAATGAGCCCATTCAGCAGAGCCGCTGGGAATGTGCTTACCTTTAAGCACCTTAAGTCCTGCACCCTCACAGAAGCACTTCCCTGAACCGCGTTTGTTGTTCCAGCCATCGGTGATATTACGTGTCTCTCTTGCGCTTGTTACATTTGGTTGAGATTTAACACGCTACCGTATATTATTAATCCTCTAATGTAATAACATCAAGGATATTCCCCGTAACACAGAACAGATGGAGGCACCCTGAAAAATGGTGCTTTATCAAGCAGTTCTGTGAGGGATTAATTTTTCTTCTTACCCTTTCTTCTTCTTGAGGAATTTTCTTCACCTCCCAGTACTTTTCGAAGAGCGATTTCATTGATGAGGGTCCTGTTTATGTGTTTTCCATTTTTCAGCCCTCCCTGGAAGGAGAGATGGGTGCGGATCCTCTCTCTCTCTCCGACTCCCAGTTACCGGGCTGCAGAGCCACGGTCCCTCCTGCCCCTTGCTCCAGCCAGGGGATTCGCCAACACCCAGTTCAGAGACTCCAGCCAACAGCAGTACGACGCAAGGCACCGCGCTGCTCAGCCTCACTAGGCAGGGGCATTTGGGGCTTGTACAGGAGCCGAACAGAACTGACAAATACACGCGCCTGGGACTATGGATTGCCAAAGGTGCCTGTGAAATGGGGTCGATTACAGTTTCAAGGACCTCTCTGCGAGGTTTCTTAAACTCCTTGGTGCTTATGTTGGAGGAGGAGTCCCCCAGCTAGCGCTACGTGAACAGCTCAAGAAGCAGGGTAGTCTTGTAGGCACAGGGCTCTGTGGGGTCGGTTTCTTACCGGCTTTGTTAATATTTTGTGGATAACATTGCTTTACTCTTGGCACCTGGAGTATCTCAGGGTCTCTAGCCCACACAGCATGGCTTTAGCACACCGTTAGGCAACCACGTTCTGCCCAAACCCCACTTAAGTGGCGCTGAAGTTCTTCTGCAGATCTGGGCCACGCAGAGCTCAACCATGAAGGTCTGCTAAGCAGGGAGAAAGGGTGCAATTTAGCTTCACCTGCTCAGTTCTCACCAGCACTAAGCTTTGCAGTTGTAATCCTAAAATATTAACAGTGGGCTGTGGGGAATCATCTTTTATTTAAGGCTCTTCATGTATTTCTTAAACGTTAATTTACCTTCCTAGCTGCCCTTGTACCCAGCACATTTCTAAAGGCTTGTCCCGATTGCTTGTGTGCTTTACAAGCACGTCGCAGGCCTGGCTGCATGCAATGCGTTAGTTTTGAGGATAACTTAACATATATTTGATCTGCTTGCTCTCTATTTTCACTATCACAAGTTTCCCAGACAGGGAGAAGTAGCCCACCCTATAACCCCTGCACCTTCAGCCTCTCCAGCTATTACTAATGGTCCTCATTCTCCTTCTCTTTCCTCTACTTGAGCCTGGTCTTCCTGGATGGGAATGACCTCCCCTCCACCCCCACCTCTTTTATTATTTCCAAGACATGCTATGCATGAAACTGCAAACACCTGGCAGACATTCCAGGGAGCGATCTGTAGTGCGTCTCCTGCACTGCACAGGCATCTGAGCTGAACCTCATTTTAGGGATCCCAGAGGTCCTCTCAATCAATAATCCATGTATTTTTATGAGAGCTAGATTACAGGGATTTGCAAAGGGGGTGATTAAGTAATGCTTCAAAGAGCAGTTACTACTAACACCTGCAGCATTAATAGGGATCTATTAATAGAAAGTGCACAATTTAGTAATAATCCCTTATTCATAGAAATGCCCCTTGATTTATGCCCCTCAAAATAGACAATACTTTCCATATATCCAACTGGATTTAGATAGATGTGACTTCAACATCTGGCTGAGTGATGACATTTCAACTATGCAGACGTCATGCGGGGGGCCCAGAACAGTTAGCTAGAAAAGGGATAATAATCATGCTCCTTACATTGCTCACCACCTGCACGTTCACGCTGTGTGGAAATGGTTTCCTGTGCTGATCTATCTCAGGTGGTTATCTGCAGGTGCCCCAGCGAGACAGTCTGAGCGTTGTCAATCACTGCCCGGGCACCGGGGAAACCAGTATTAACTCTTTTGCTGATGGGATGAGGTCAGATGCAGACTCAATGTCTGGGATGCAGCCTATCCTACTACCGTCCCGGAAAGGTAGGGCTGATGGGTTTCCTCCAAAAAAAGGCTTCGAACTTAAGATAGGATGCATATAGAGATCTTTTTTTTAGGACAAGACAAGAGCATCACACAAGTGAGTGCAAGCTCTCTGAAAGGTAGATCTTTCAAACTAGTAATAACATCTTGCACTTAGCCAGTACCTCTGCCTAGCTCTGTGCGGCCACCCAAAGCATGCAGAGCCATCAGAAGGTTGAATTCATCCATTGTTCTTGGGCTATACTGGGTTTTGTCTCTGTTGGTTTTCTTCCTCATGCTGCTGAACTGGAGATTGTATAAAGTCTTCCTCTCCATAATTTTGCTCTTCGTTAAGGTGTCTCTGCTCTGCCGGATTGCTCTGTGTTGCACGAGTAAAATGGGACCAGAAAACAGATTCATATAGATGGCTTGCAGCTTTTCTGAAGGCAAAATATTAGTACTGCAGACAAATAACTGGGCTAGATTCAACCCAGCTGAGTCCAAAATGTCTGTCACCCTCCATGAGCAAGGTGCTCTGGGTTTCAGTGGATTTTGACATTGGGACTCTTCTCCTAGCTAAAGAAATAGTCTCTCCCACTCCCATTTGGACTTGCATTTTTCACTTCAGTAGCCTTGCTCTGGATTTATGTCACCGTCCCTGAGAGCAAACTGCATACTCGGCAGCCCCTGGACGGCTTAATTAAGGGCTGGAACTGAGCAGAAATCCATGCAAAAACTCTGTTGTTTGCTTTTGTTTTGCTTTCAAGGCCAAGTCATGATGACAGGTCACTCCTGGATACTCTATAAATTATCTGGGGGGAGAAAGTAATTTTTCATTGACACGTAGCTGTTACTCCAAACCAAACTTTGATATACTTCTGGTTAAAGTCTGTTGGGAATGTCCAGGCATTTCCAAATCCTGTCAGTTTTCTTGTCTGTTTGAGTGGGAAGCAGTTTTGTTTTGTTTCGTGACGTTCTCCTTTCCAGCGTACTGCACAGGTCCTGCCTCCGTAAGGCACCACTCCAGTACTGCCTTTCTCCACCTTCAGCGCTCTCAGAAATGCTGAATTTAGCCTGCCTGTGTCTAAATGCACTTAGTGTCAGGGATGGGTGAAGGTTCACACTGATTCATGCTGGACCCAAAATAGTTCTTCTGTCACTAACTAAAAACCCCACTTTTTCTCAGTGCATGTGAACAGCCACCATGAGTGGTCCCTGTCACCAGAGACCCCGTCCACATACAAAGGCACAGCTTTGCTGGGGGCATATGGACCCAATGTCCAGATCTTGGCCATCAAAAAAAAGAAATTATGTTGGTGTGAAAATGAAGGCATAATTTGGGGGCTAAAATGAAAATAAGTTAGTGTGGGTATATCTGTCCTGCTCTCCAGGTGGATGTATTTAATCAAAAAGTGACTTTGTAATGGTGATGCAGTCAAGTTTAGACATAGGTAAAATGGGCTTGTTTGTCGTCACCTACTTTGGCCACAAAGTGAGGAAGCTTATCCACTTCTTCCTCCCCCATGCCTCACAGCACTGCACACTAAGACATCTAATGCTGTAAGTGGGAGGCCACTCTACCCTTTATTCCACCGCGATTAGTCATTTTGAATGGGAGAGACAACAAAAATGTCCTGTTTATTAGTAAGAACTTTCTGACAAATATCGTGGTACATAAAATAATGGTGTGAGAGGCTGTTGGAAAAGATCTAGTCCTTCTTCTGCGCACAAAAAGCTCAGGCATACCTAGACTACTTCTGTCATTTAACCCATCGCTTCCTGAGTAGGATATATCTCAGACTCTATAGAGAGGCCATAATGTGCAAGGAGACCCAGAATGGATTGAGTTAGCGTGAAATGTATGTAATCACGAGACCAAGATCCTATAACGTGCAACAAATATGCAATGAAGTAACACGGAAGAAAGGTACTCCTCTTCCTCAATATACATCCTGCTTTATTTTCCAAAAATGGAGGAAGAATTAAAGAGTAAGGAAAAGGTATCCTTGCTCTCTAGAATGCAGAATGTAGGCTAATAATTTATGTCCTCATCAAGCAGAATTTGCTGGCGGCTGCTGAGATGGCTTTTTTGGTGAGGTTTCTTAAATATGGACTGTCTTTCTGTTCCTGCCGGATTGTGCTTTTAGCAAGTCACTTGTTGGTACTTCAGGAACTTCTGTTATGGGGCTGCAGAGCTGCAGAAATTCTCCTTTTACAAACCAGGTAAATCAAAAGGAAATTCTGTTGGTTTGTGGTTTTTTTAAATCCTTTAATGGTTCTACCTTGTTTGTTTGTTTTTAAATTACTTGCATCCAGACTTTGCATTCCCTGCAGGTCATAAGACACGCAGTGTGTTTAGCAGCGATGCCTGCTGGAAGAGTTTCCGTCTGCTGCTTGTCATTATAAGTGATGTGCTGCTAGGCAGAAAGCTACAATTTGGCTGGTTGGTGTTTGTCACTGCCTTCGAGAGGAAACCTCTTATCTAGAAGCTAGGGGGAGAGCTTTCCAAATTCACTGTCTTACGCAAGCCAACTAGAGCTTATCGCTCCCCACGTGTCTTGCTCCGTCTGTGGATCCCATCCATTTCAGGCTCTGAGCTCTTCTTTGATGGAAGCCATTAAAAAATACTCTTTTTTACTAAAAAAAAAAAAAATCTGTCTTTTGGTGTGGGAAAGAGGGACTTATCTTTTGCGCTCTGCTTTTTAGGAGACCTGTCAGTTCCAAAAGACTGAGAAATTACTATTAGGAAAACCTTAGGATAAAAAAGATGGTAATTTCCCCTGCAGTCTCCTGCCCTTCCTTTAGGTGGGATAGAAATGTAGCTACGCTAAGTAAAAATCCCCAAGAAGGATGAGTCTTTTGACAAGTCTATTTTTAAACAAGACCGCTCTGGAAGGTGGCAGTGGGTTCCCCTGGCATCACGCAGGCGGGAGGGAGATCTGCAGCCAAACACCCCTGGGACAGCCGTGCCCCGAAGGCGGTAAGTGGGAGAAAAGCAAAGGCAGCAGTCTCGGCTCCTGAATAAGGAAAGCTGCTCTGTCCTGCACTTGAGTAATCGATTCTCCTTACCTGAGCCCAATCCTCCCCCCGAAAAACACACATAAATGGAGAGGAAACAGGATCCAGCCCTCCCAAGGGGCAGCAAGTATCCTTGTAAAACAGGGCCTTTATGGGATGAAGGAAAAGAAAGTTGTAGGGGCTCCATCTGTGCAATAAAATATTTAAATATACTCTGGGACCAAATCAATAACTCCTCATTTAAGCCAGGCTTGCTGCTGTTTTCCTTTTTATTAATATTACCCAGTATTAAAAAGACCAAAAGTTAGTAATCTAGCCCGCTTGTCTGGCTTTCTCCCCAAGTCAGCCATTGACCATCAAGGCAATTCTAAACCTCTTACCCCACCAGTTCGTGCCTCAGTTTACCTGCACACAGACAGGACAGAAACCTCATCTGACTGAGGAGCAGTGAGTGTGCAAAAGGGCTTTGGATAGTTGGATATTGTGCATTGGAAGGACGCTGGAAAAGGACTTAAAAATATCGAGGGAGTAGAGGTATTGTGATTAAGGCAAGCTGAAGATCTGGTTTTGATTGTTACATCAATCACGTTACATCAGTTTAGACTGGGTTTTCACCTTATCTTTGGGCTTTTTTTCTATCAATTGAAGATCCTGCCAGAGTAAATGAGTACAAGGCTCCAGCCTTTTGTATTGCAGGATGAAGGCAAAAGGCGTATTACAAATTACAGGATTGCTCCAAGGGAAATGTGTCCTGTCAGCCTGGAAGCCACCATTGCTAACTAGGGGTATGCTTCCAGGAAAATACCTCTCGTTATATCAGTTTGTCTTGAAGACTCCTGAATGTACTTGATTTTGTTCACTTTCTCAAAGAGCAAGTGCAGCATCTCCACTTAGAACAGCCATTTTCTTCTTGTACCTGCTTTGTTTTAAAACCTGGCTTTTCCGGGAGACAAGGTAGAAGGTCAAATAACATGGTATTTCCTATAATTCAGAGTTTAAATGGCTGTTGAAACAGTCTGCGGTGGTTACTGCAGGAGAACTGGCGTGCATTTAAGAGAGTCACCACCGAAGAAGTGCTGTGCTCACTGTTCAGCTCCTTTTTGGATGATTGCAGCCCCTGAAAAATTCATCCTAAATTCAGTTTTAATCTGTTTAATGACTGCATCAAGAGCCAGCTGACTAAGATTACAGGGACATTACCCAGTGGGAGGTTCCTTTTTACGATCCTTGTACAGCAAGATGTTGCTGCAGAGCTCGGGACAAGAGAAGGGTCCAAACTACAACATTCGACTTTGAATTTCAGATTTCCTGAAGCTTGAGGAGGATTTAGTTCTGGTGTTCTATTCATCTCCTTCTGTCTTCAGAACTACTGACAGGTTTGGGGCTCTTTTTTCTGGTGCTGTAGGCTTTTACTGAAACATCGAGGACTCCAAGGAATGAGGACTCTGTACACAGGGTTTCCAAGAACATGATAACATGAGGTCTTTCTGTTAAGGAGCACAGGTTGCCTGAACCAAAGATACTCTGCCAGCTGTTACTGGTGTATAGTCTGCACAACGCAATCGAGATACACACTGCTGCCAGCACCTCCTCTTCCTCCTTACCCTATTCCTTTGATTTAAGTCAAGGCTTCCAAGTCTTTTTTATGTATACATACATATCCTTCTATTTGCAATTCTGTCTGGAATACATCAGTCTTAGAATTGTTAAGCCGGATACGGGTGAGATAAATACAGTCATAGTAAAGTTATACCAGATTTCTGCCAGCTCTCACAGTGCAGGTGAGCGTGTGAATGGCCCAGTTGGACCCTGAAGTTAAAGTAAGAAAAAGTTTATTGGTTTCATTCTCACTTTTTATCTCAAGAAGCATTTTCTAAATTAAAATAGTTATATTGCTGAGCTTTTTAGAGTATAAAATAGACTTGGACAGCAGAACCTAGTAATACTGCATTTTTATAAATTTACTTAACCATGGACTGAGCCATGTCCCTTCTAAGTTAAAAAAAAAATGTTACGCAGTCGCCCACTAACCCCTAATGTATTTTAATATTAAGCAACCCAACCTATTTCTTTGGCTGCTGCTGTATAGAATGAGATCACTGTTGGCTGCAGATGCATACTAGAGTAGGACTGTTGAAGAGTGTCTGCTGATAATAAGGATATCTATTCACAGCTGATAATACCAGTTAGCACTTCTGTAGCACTTTTGTGCACACTCTCAAATCACTTCACATGCAAGTAATACTCCCTCACCGTACCAGGGAGATCTGGAAGAAATCTTATTCGAGTCACCCATATAATAGGCCACACAGTGAAGAAGCCAAGGAGAAAATTCCCTGATGTTGACTGGACAGCACTATTAATTTTAAGCTTTTATTACGATGCTTCCAAACCATCTCCAACATTTTCACGGTATTTTATTTTATAACATTTTGCACAGATCGACCTGCTAGAATAGAAGACACTTTAAAAGATTCAGTACAGTGGAAAGTTATGTTCCACCTACAGCACATTAATCAGTGTGTTTATTTAAGCGTAAATGCTTGAAATGTGCTTGTCGTATCAAAAGTGTGCTGACTACACTAACAAATGCCTTCTTCTGGAAATATAGCTCCGTAAGGCCCATATGACCTGCCAGCACTGTCCATTCTTTGTACTAATTATGGGCTCCTCCCTAGGGCTTGGAAGTTGCTTTTGGTTTCTTTCAGGATCCAACATTTCAGATGCTAAACCAAACCACCTGTGCCTGCAAAACAGATAGAGATCTCAGGCAAACTGGTCATCTTTCATGATCTTTCCATTCCTTCCGCTTTGGCCAGAAATACAAAGCCATTAGTCTCTCTTGCGCTATCGTGGTGCCTCTAGTCCTGGAAGAACAGAGGCATTCAAGCCTTGAAGGATGTACTGAGAGAAAAATGCAACTGAAAACCTGTTTTCTTTTTAACTACTTTCAGAAATTGTTTGAGCTCTGACAAAATTGCTCAGTTATTTTATTTTGTTTAATCTGCTTGCCTGAGCCTGTGGCATGTGCGTAAGGAGTGCTACCTTTGCAGCTGATGGAAGGAACTTGATGCTGTGTTAATTACAGCATTTCTGTGGCTATGCTGTCAGAAAAGTAGAGCTAATTGGGATTTTGTTGGTTTTTTGTTGTTTTTTTTTAAACAGTGATTTGCCTAAAGAAGAATTTTTCAGGAATACACTGATCTTGATAGTGGTGTCGTTGGAAAGGTTTCTTAGGAACGTGATGGAATTTTTATCCAGAGTCACTCACAGAGCAAGAGACATCCTTATATTTCCTATATGCTCAGAGTGTGCTCTGACATTTCAGCCGCTCACATCCCTGTGCAAGTGCCTTACTAACTGTTCTACCACTCCTTGTCTCCTGCTTCTTATGCAAACACTTGAATGCTGTTTCCTATTCCACCGTAAGATTAAATCTCCCAGACAGGGAAAAGCACTTGTTACCTAATGCTACTTCAGTGGGCTGTAAAAGACCTTCCAGCCAGCCAGAGACCTGAAATCCCAGCTCTTTTAGGGCATGCCCAGTATGCTCATGGGGTTCAGTAAGCTTGGCTGACAGCATCACTGTGTTTTCTTCAGCACCACAGCATTAGTGTCTTTGTGCTTTAAGCATTGTAGAGCCTTTGCTTTGCGCTCCCAGCACACTGCTGCAGTGAAGAACTGGAATCCTGGCCCACAACCAATGTTTTTCTCATGAAAAGTGCTAAGGGATCATTAGGGTCCACCCAGACTAGACAAAACTCTCATTTTTAAGGCTTCATCTGAAACACCCACCCACTGTGAAGTGAACGGGACTGGATTTATCTTGAGGAAGATAAAGGCTGAGTCAGCCCAGCTGGGACTTGGACCTGTGGTTAGAGAAAAGTTAGGCACACCACATTTGAAGGTTAAACCACTAAGACATCCCCATGGGCTAAGGTAAACATACCATCATTTACCCTTCCTATCTTTTGCTTGCCAAGCTATGTATTATGTGCATAGCAAAATACGCATGTAACTCAAATGCTGGAACAAACATGGAAGACTCAAAAAAAGCCAAAGTACACTCTTGCTGTCTATATGTACAGCATAAGTGCACCTTTGTTCTCATAAAAGGCAAAGCAACGCAGCCTCAGTTTCCTAGAAGGGTCTTCCACCTCCAGCACAGATTGAGTTTGGGCCCCTGCCCCAAACCCGCTCTTTGGGTAGAGCAGACTCCGTCCACCTCAGCAATGCCACAGCATAACACAAGCTGCTGCTTTGTCTGAACCGCCTGATGGGGAAGACAAATAAGGGCTGGGAAGATTGTTCTGAAGGGAATACAAGTTAGCTACATTTAAGCCTGCAGAAGAGAAGCTGTTCAGGCTTAGTGCCTAACATAATAACAGGAGGAGAAACTGGGTCAGGAGCCATTGCCCTCCAGAAGCTCAATCCTCCTACTGAAGTCGAGGGAAATTATCATTGACTGCAGTGGGACAGGAGCTAAGCCTTGGAGAGAGAAAAGGAGAAGCACCTTTGGCGGGGCTGGCTTACAAAAGCCTTTGCCTCCTGCTCTCTCCATGCTGTCTGTTTCTCAAAGCAGTGCTCCCTGCCAGCAGCTGTGTTTGCTCTGTCGAGACTCACCCATCCAGAGTAATTCACCTTGATCTCGTCACTGAGGAACTGATAGGAAAAAGAGGTCAGGCGGTGAGAACCGTGAAAAGAAACAGTATCTGCAGATGGAACTGCATTCCCATTTTTTCCATCTGCCTTCCGATACCCAGGTCTTTCAGCTTTCATTCGGGAGCCAGCATCGGCGATGTTCTGGCGCAGCACGCTTTGCATGGTCACCTTTACCCCCATCTCCTCGCCCCCTCCGCCCACCGCACCATGTTGCCTTACCTAATTTATTGTCTTGTGTATCAGATTCAAAACATGCCAGCTCAAGAATATCTAACATGTGCTGGATAATTTAATTCTGGTTTAACACTAAAAACAAAATGGTCTTTATTTTTAGGCAAATTATTAAGTTCTAGGCTTTGTTTTGTTTTTACAAGACATTAATATCCATTAAAACTGAGTACGTTTTCCAGGTGCATAGTTTCCTCTCCGAAAATTATTTCTTCTTTGAGTGTGTGTTTAAGAAAAGTCTGTCGCTCCAGCTCTGCTCACAGAATCCTTTCTCTTTAAACATACATGAATATGTTTGCCTTGGCTCTAGAGACCAGGCAGTATACACGACGTATTCTATACCCCGTGCTTTGCCAGGTGAACTTAAGCAAGTTCATCCCTTACCCTAGGCTTCATTTTTCTGAATATAAAATGGGGATAATATGGAAAAAAGCTATCCAAGCTCATAACAGAGCCACCTGAAAGTGCTGGGTCAGGGCGTTAGAGTGCATATTGTCCCCAGTCCTCTACCATGTCACAAGCTGCAATGTAACACGTGTGAGAGCTTGCCTGGTTTTTCAAGGTATACATGTTTGCTTCATGAATGATGTAGCCTCCTCCTACAAGCTCCGTATTTTGTCTATCTTCACATGCTGGCACGAAGCAGGAGAGCATAGTGAAGATGAGATTGACTCACACAGAGAAAGCCTGTCTCAGAAGCTGGGCCATTGCCCCATCTTCCCATCCCTGAGCATGCAGACTGCCTTGCACAGGGATGCCAGCTCCTCACAACACGTGGGAAATGGGGATCCCTTGGGACATGGCAGGCACTCCACTCGTGCATGCAGAGCTGGACAAGTCACCCAATCCTTACCACTTTATCTTTCTTACCCTGCAGGCTTTTTTTGAGGAGGGGGGTGGGTACAGCAGTGCAGAGGTTGCTCCAGAGCAGCCCTGATCCACCACCTCCCTGCCGTGATGTCCCTGCGGTTGGGTCCTGCCGTTTGCCACCCTCTGAGTACAAAAGCCCACAGCTTCACTAGCCTGCTCAGCGCTGAGTTGTCCATGTGCAGCCAACTGCAGAGAGCTGTCAGCCGGGGAAAGGCCATCCTGGGCAGCCTCTGGGAGCAAAGGTGCTGCCCAGCTGGCAGTTGCTGGGAGGTTGGGTTTCAAAATCACCTGCTCTGGCTGAAAATACAGGAACTCGCCTGTCAGCCACTGCCCAGTAATTACTCCAGACTCATCTGCACCTTCCCTGGCTGCATCCTAATTGAAGTTTAACAGGTTTTGTCCTGGGTGTTTGAAAAAAAAGGCTTCTCTCAGTTAAGAATCAAGCCAATTAATGTAGCACCTGGGTCAATTAATAATAACAAATGCTTTACACTCCGTTGGAACGTCTGACTCTGCGGGTTAAATAGCCGTACTCACACGTACAGTACACACCTCTGCAGGAGCCCGACGCCGCCTTGCTCCGCCAGCAGAAGGCTGCAAAGGGCATCTCCAACCCAGGTCGCCAAACATAGCGGTGAGATCGAGCGGTGTTCCCTGTGCAGTTCTCAGGTGCAGCCCCCCAACACCTCCAGCCCTCAGCAAACCCAAACTGAGCAAACGCAGCATTGAAAGTTGCCTCTGACAGATTGCAGGTCAGGCTTTAGTCTTTCTTTAACTCTATTTCTCTTCAAAAAACCACAATCTAGGACACTTGTACAGTCAGCGGAAAATGGGAGAGGGGTACTCTCCTCATTGCTTGCTACTAATAAGAAAAAGATTTCCTAAGTATGAAAAGCATTAGTCTCAGCATAATGTTTCTTTTATGCAAGCATCTGTGATTGCAAGGGAACTATGGTGTAATGCTAACACAGAAGCAATGACCAGAACAAACCTTTAGAATAATGGCTCCAAAGACTTTTCATGGCTTGCTGTAAAGTATTTATTAATTTGGTTAAGAGATGGCCTTGTGCCATATCCTGAATCTGACTATGTCTAAGAATTTCCCTAGATACTCCCTGGAAAGATTTACCATTCCCATTACATGATAATGGGACAACCCAAAAAACACATCAAAAGATGGGCATTTTCAGAGGAGAAAATACTATCTGAGACTGCTGTCTTCCTTACTTAGTCATGCAGCAAACTTAACTTTGGCCTTCAAGTTGCAGTTGGGATTTTGTTTTTTCTGGAGTCATTTGCAATCTGAAAAGACATCCAATTTGCTAAGCGGATGCTGTTTGTAACTGTGGGAAGCAAAACTTGTTTCTCCACTGAGGCTGATTCTTCTGTGCCTTCACTCTAACCACTTCTTGGTTTGCTGCTATTTTTAATTACAGTGTAGCTAAAACAAATAAAATGCTCGCCTACAACAGAAAAAGGAACATCTTCAACCTCCAAAATGGAGGTGGCTATTGTCATCATAATTTGCTGGTCTGTGGGAAGCTGAGACGACAGTTCTGGCCCAGCCCAAATCCTCTAGACTTCTTTTGACCAGAAGGTTCCCCGCTTTATGCCCACCTATGCCTGTTCATAACTGGACATCTCAAATGCGAGCACACCAGAAAGAGCTGCCTTAAATGCAGTACTTCTGTGAATAAATTTACAGCGTCAGGCCACTTGGATAACTTAGACCAGGCCCATCAATCTATGAACTATCATCCTCCCAAAAGAGACCGCACAGAAAACATTAAGTATTCAGCAATACATCAGCAAAGCTAAAACTGTTTCAGTCTAATAACATGAGTCACTGTTTGGCCAGTGTCTGATACTTTCCTAAGAAGCCTGTTGGAATATCATGGTATTTACAGCACTGGGAGATACAGCTGGGTTTGTGGCATGGCTATTAGATGATAAATGGTTAACTATAACCTTTCAGAGCTGTGCACCATAGCAATACTACATGTTGACTTCTACGTTGGCAGTTTTTCCAGACAATTACCAAAGGCCCAGTGAAATCCTGTGATACTAGGTACCAGCAGCGCCTGAATGACAGTAAGGCATCAGTGTTTCTGCAAAGAAACACATATCCCTCTCCTAAATCCAGATTTCTACACGCTGGTTTGCTCTAAATCAGAGCTGTGACCACAAAGGCCTGGCAAGCAGTACTGGTGTTTTTCCATACTCCCACTATTCATTGAATCTTTTTTTGTTATCTGTTTTGTTTATGGTTTGTTGCAATAATAGCTAACCCGTAATACTTGTCTTAGGAAGGTGGGAGCATCTCACCTTTATGCTTTACTGAGTTGATCCTAGCATGCATCCGAAGTTAGTGAGCCGAGATCTTGGCTACTTTTTTATTAGTGTTGTTTTTGTCATTACTGATAGCACTGCTGAAAAACAAGGCAGAGTTAAATGACCACTGAGGAATGGTTTCTTATTCTTAATATAACACTATTCTACAGGGACTTGGAAAAGGATTTAGATGAGTCGTGTACAGTAACACTGAGTACCTTCCAAATACAGTACTTTGGTGAAAGTTGTTCATTACTTGTTTAATAAAGATCATGTGCCCTGTTATAAGCATCAAAACTGCAGTCCATTAATCTTGGGAGAAATTTTCCCTCCAGTTCAGATCTTGACTTGAGGTGGAGGGAAGGGGGGCAGGGAATGGCCATTGAGGGTTTTTTCCACTTTCAGGAGAATGGCATGTTCCTCGGGGAGACAGTAAATTGAAATTAAGGCTGTTTCAGTTGGCCTACAGGATATGCCTGCAAATGTAGACATATCGAAATGGTGAAAAAGTCTGTCTATGCCCATTCATATAAAGTGAATGGGTTGTAATGTTCTCCAGCCCTTGGGAACGGTGGCTAGATTGAGGAAAGAAGGCAGGAAGAATGAAATGGATTTGACATAAGTATATTTAAGTGCACTGAAGGCTTTCTCTCCTCCCTGTGGTTTAATGGTATATTCCACTGGGGTCTACAAGGAAGAAAGAGAGTGAATCCCTACAGCTTTCCTTTTTAAGGATAACAAATCTTAAAACAGGTGTGAGCACAGAAAGATCCTCTTACTTGTTGTTTTTAAGTCCTTCTCAGCCAGCCGGCACTCTGTGTGTATTATTATCATTCCACAGAGCGAGCGCTGGGGAGAGGGGACGGGGAAGGGAAGAGAACCTGGAAAAAATAAATGACTGCAGATGAATAATATGAACTAAGTATGCCGGTCATGCTCTATGAAATTTATTATACTGTGGTTACCGAGAAGACATATTAGCCAGAATAAAAAGAACAGAAAATAAAAGGTTGCAGTGTAGGGAAATACCTTCTTGCCTCTTGGCAACGTGTGAAACATGGGAATAAGCGTGACGGGAGCTCAGGCTGCTGAACAGCTTCCCTAGCCGAGGGGGCAGGCTTAGGCTGTCTGAGCACAGAAAGGTGTGCTCTGAATTTGCTTTCAATAAAATATCAAGTGTGTGTGTGTATAGGCAGGGGGGGACTCCCTTAGATGTTTTGTCTGTGGCCAGTGAAGCGGTGGCTTTTCCCCGTGAGCGCTGATCCCGGCACTGCCGCCTCCAGGTGAGGCACAGGAGAGGCAGCGGCACTATCTCAGCTTGCATTTTCAGAAGTCGCTAGTGAAGCCCTTCCTCCAGGAGGACCCGAAATGGCACCTTCATTGACCAGGACCCGCTTTCCAGGACTCCCGCTTGCTGTGTGCCCTGCTGGGAATTTCAAAGCAGATGCCTGACTGTGGATTCCTGCTTAGAAAGAGGGGCGAAGCAGCGGCTGGCATCTTTGCCTCTTCTTTCACACTGCCTGCCCACCTCCTCTGGGGAAGACTTGGGCAGACAGCAAGCTCCAGTTGTCACTTTGAGGGTCCTAGCAAGGTTTATCTGCCTGTGGGAGGGTGACGTCTGTAGTCAGGATGAAAACCTTAAGGGGTATTAAAAGCATAGTAGGTCTCACAGAGTCTCTGGGTGTTCAGAAATGTCTTCTGGGAGATTTTGCCATGGTTCTCATAATCCTGGTGAGGACTAAACCGTCAGTGATTTGTAAGGAAAGTGATCAGCTGAACCATGGGAGTTCACAATATTGTAACTCTTAATAAACAGGAAATAGAATTAACTTTCTTACTCCCATTCCAAAGTGTTTACTAAAAGGAGAATAAACCCCAAACTCCAGAGCAGGCTGCCCCAAGTGGTTGGACCTTTGAAACTTGGAAGGGAACTTTACAACCTTTGCCCATATGTTTCTGCCCCCCTTCAAAAGTCTGGCAACTTTGCAGAGCTTTCCCCTTATAGTTGTGAATTTCATATGGAAATGTAATGGTTTCATCAGGAGTTTTGCGTTTCAGCTGTAATAAAAGAAGAGATAGGAATCAAAGACAGTTGTTCCAAGGGAGTGGAGTCTGTAGTGTATAATTACAAGTCCCTCAGCCAAGGGCAGATGCTTGAACTATTTCAATTCTTTTATTACTCTCTAGAACACAGCCAGTGAAATGTTGCTAACGTACAAGGCTGCAATTGCCTCTCTTGTTTTCCCTTCTCTTTTTTCCTTTTGTTCATCTCTTGGACAGGCAGGGAGCAAGCTATGCTCTTTCCCTGGATATAGCCCAGCAACACTGTTCTTCAGTGAAAGGAATTTTCACCTCTAGAAAGTTAACACCATTTTAATCCCAGGTAAGATTTCATGGGTTTGCCATGAGCTGCCTGAGAAGTTTTTTTGGCTATGAGTAAGGGGGACCACCATGATTACCTTCAGTCAGGCTTGAGTGCAAACCCTAGGAAATATGTCACAGAAGCTAAAAACATCAGTTTTTTTAGATGCAGCACTATTTTATTACGCATAATCTCTGCTTAATTAGTTGGCCTCTCTGCTACCGTTGACACAAATACAAAACAGTCCGCCCGTTTAAATTTCATTGTTGTTGACACAAGTGAAAGGGTATTCTGAGTCCGGGTTTCTAATGAGGATTTGTCTTAGGCCAGCTAAAGTGGACCTGGATTTCATTTCTCTGGTTTGTTTCAACAGTTGTCTCCATTACATGCTATAATTCCTGCGTGTAGCTTTTTCAACCTGGCATAAGGACAATAGGTAATTCAAATATCTATATTGTCCCTGCACCCTATAATGGTATTACAATGACAATTTTATTACTCTCATAAAATTTTTGCAACTTCCCCACAGCACATTGTAATTTCACCAATGGTTGTAAAAGGTCTTAAATTATATTTGTACAAAATTGAGATGAATGGGGTTTAGTATTAATGCATTTCTCATTGTGTAATAGGAATTTTTGTCCCTTTCCTTTTGCCAAGTGTGGAGAAAAAGCAACTCAGTTCAAGTATTTGTCAACTCCCATTAGAAACATTTAATACTAATAAAATTTATGGATTTAGTTTCCAAAGGATACTGCCAGCGAAGTTCATGATTACTAAATCAGTACTTAAATACAACTATTGTTCACCTTATAAATTTATATATGTTGTTTGACATATATAAAGTGCAGCTTTGGAGGCTGAGTCAGCAGTGGAGGAGCTTTTTGCTTAATTCAAGCTTATAAAATAAAAGAAAACTTATTACCAACAAAGCAGCAACAATACGTAAAATGCTCCATAAATGTTTCCTAGGAATGGTGGGCAAAATACGTCCCAAATCAAAGAGCAGGTGGAGCTTGCTCTGTTTCTCTGAGCAAGGCGTCGCAGATTAAGCCTCTGGTCATGAGAGCGAGTGGGGTTTCATAAAGTTTGCTGTGCCGCCGCCTCCTGATTTTAGAGAAACCGGCCAATGCAAGGGTAAAGTAGCGAGGTGTGAAGTCCTGGCGTCCGTGTGAACACAGTTACCAGTCTGAAGTTTCAGTCTGCCTGATCAGTTATCTACATTAAAAAGTCTTGTCAAATTGAACGTGCAGCAAAGTCCTAAGCAGTGAAGTGCGAAGGTACAGTTTGAGTTGGCTGGAGTCCACGCAGCTGTGATGAAACAGAAGGGGGGAAAAAAGATGGCATCAAGGGAAGGGTAAATTCTGCTCTTGACATCTTCAGCACTGAAAAAATATTGCAGAGGGGGAGCGGAAGAAAGATGAACATCTTGATTTTTATTACACGTAAACGCAGCCCCATTTCAGAAGCAAGAGTATGAAAACAAGTTTCTGTTCATGCTCTGTTTTTGCTTGTCATTTTAGTCCTTTCTGGAATTCCTAAATTCAGGCAAATCCACCTGCAAGGCACTAATGAATTCAAAATAGAGTCAAAGAAAATTGACTCAAGTAGACAGACTTTAACAGAAAAAGAATTGGCTCAGGCAGGACGGGAGATTACTAAAAATACAGAGAAAGCAGAGCCTGGTTTGTTTGCAAGAGAATCTTCTGCAGACTTTTTGTGTTTTCAATTTTGACTACATTTGTTCAGCTGGCTGCAGCTTTTGATTTCTGGATGTTTTGATATTCTTTTATTATTATTTTGGATAATAATTCCAACTTCTCTGGCTAGGATGCTCCTTTTTTTTTTCTTTTTGTTCCACATATGAGGAGAAAAATAATTGATGCTGTAACTCCCTGAGGCTTACTGAGCGCCTGGGAGAAAAACAGCAACAGCATTTCATCTGCAAAAATGTTGCTTGAATGAAAAACAAAAAGCTGAAGCCACATGTTTGGAGCAAATGTGCTTTAACTAATGGATCCCAGCGTATTATTAACTCACAGTAACTCATAAATATGACAAGTGTATTTTTTCATTTTACACCAGCGTCCAATTAGAGCCAAATGACAAACCGTCATTTGCGGCTGAGCTGGTGTCCCCGAACGGTACTTATCTCCTGAAGGATTGTCTGCAGGCGTGAGCCCGGGCGGGGAGGTGAGCAGGGAAGAGGGTGGCAGGAGCAAGCTGTGAACACGAGGAGACATTAGAGCAGAGCTCTCGCGCACGAGGTGGAGAGCAGAGGGTCGTCCATCACGGTTCCTGGAGCTGAGACCCGCAGCCATAAAGCTGACAACAAGGAGGAGAAAATAAGGCTTGCGAGGCTGTGGTGGGAGCCGGGAGGGGCGGGAGGGGCAGGGCTGAAGAGGGAATTATAGAAGGAAAATTTCCTGACAAATTAGTTTGTATTTTCTGTTTTCATTTCTGACACGCGGAAGGAAATGCTCTGTGTTTTCTTAAGGAAGTGCAAATTTCTCCACTTCATCCATTTTAAATCCTCGCCCTTAGGCCTTTTGTACTGAAGCATAAAGTTTGGAGGCCTTAAATGGTCATAACGTTTCCCTGTAGAATTTGGCCTCAGAAACCTACTAACAATTCTGGAGAGCTAAAAAGGAAAACCATTTTACAGCAATTTGGCAACATCCATTTATAGGGGGGTTCATATGGAGCATCAATTTATTCTCATGGTTTCTTTACCATATTTGATGAAATATAAGATGCAATTGGAACAAGCGGCTAAAGAAAAAAGGCCATAAACTTTGAAATGGTGTTGTAAAACACACAGTGTGTTAACGTGAAATAAGTTACAGACTTAAAAGAATTTACAATGGCTTGCTCATATAATAGTAATAGAATAGGCTTGCAAGTTGCAGATGTTTTCTGGTAAATCTGGTATTTTAATACACGTTCTCCTTCAGTGAAACTGTGAGATTTGGATCTGGATAATAATAACTCAGTGACATTGGAAAGCAGAGTTGAAGGAAAACTAGTAAAGAGGGGGAGGGGGAGAAATCGAACAAAAATAGAAAGCTCAGCAATTGTCCACTTAAGCGATACTCCGATTTTTTTCTGCATGGAAAAAGTGTTAAGTTTGCAAGTCAGTCAAGCAGTCAAATTCCTTCTGCTTTCCCCAGCTCACTCAGTGGCCCTCGTCCTGCGAGTGGGATATGTGTTCTCCTGGACTCTCCACCCCTAGGATGGGTTGGGAAGTTCAGCATGAATACAGCAGGAAAGAGAGAGCAGCTGGGAGAGGAGACAGGCCCCCAGCCCCTATGCTACCATATATCCCTCTCCCGCGCAGGTCCCGGTTGCGGCGTAGGTCCAGAGCAACCAAATCCTGTTGCAAACTGCCAGAGGCCGCCTCCATCTCCAGGGGCAATTCCCAAACCCATAGAACTCTTTTTGCTGAAGTCACTGCAATTTTTATTTATATTTGGGGTCTTGGATAAAAGCATGGCCATGGCCTTATAGCATATCACTGTATAGCAATAATGATTTAAATTTAAATCTGCAGAGCTGTGGCATGTAGAAAAAATTGCAGCATCTCATCGTCAGCTCTCCTAAGTCAGCCTTACAGACCAGCACGCAGCCCTAATGCTCCCGCCACTCTGTGGTGTAGTTGGGACTTTTGCAACTTCATGCTCGGGAGAATCAATCCCAGCGCTAAGTGCTGGAGCTCGTTTGCATCCTGCCAGTGGACACATCACGCTGAGGATGGGGTCGACTTACAATTGGCAAGGATTGCAAGAGGGCTTACACAAGCTGTGACTGACAGTGTCCTTTTCCCAGCAGTGCTGGTTTAGAGCAGAAAGGTAATATTTAGCTAATAGCTTCCTTAGAAAACTGGGCTCAGCCCGGTGTTTTTGTACAGCAGGTTGGCAGAGACGAGGATGTGGAGCAAAGCCGTCGGCTCTCAGTAATCACCAGATTCACTTGCTTTCCCTCTCTGAGGGCTGTATTCTCCATCGTCTGCTGGGAACGTGGTGGAAATTTCGTCCCCCCGTGTGGATCTCTGCCACAGGGGAGCAGAGAGCATGTTCCCCACTGTGCCAGTACACAACCAGCCAAAGGCTTCCTTCAGGCTGGCCATGAGTGCAACGTGGTGTCTACTGTAACAAGTAGGTAGCAGCAGCCACATGCAGCATTCGACCCAAGTACAATCAATCCAGTGACTTCTCCTTTACGTAGGAGCCAGGCCCATGCAAAGAGTTCCCATTTCAGTGCTCTCCTTGCTGCCTCTGCCAGTGTAGGTCCTGCATGCTGAAGCTTGAGCTCCCAGAAATAGGGAGTGTCCCACTTCTGGGCATATTTACACTTTTCACTGACAAAATGGGGATATACTGTTTAAAACAGAAAAATAAATCATCCTTAGTTCTTTGCTGACATTTCAAAATTTGTCATCAGTTCTTCCCTCTCACTTAGTCTGGGTGTAGTAGAGATGCAATATATATTGTGCAATGTGGATGCATCAAAGGGAGAGAGAACAAGAGAGAGGAGGGTCATTGCACCCATTTTTCAGAGAGGAAGCAGGCAGGCTCCTTCTACGCTAACTCTAGTGGTTGTAGAGCACCTTGCTCAGATTTCTTCTGCCATTGGTAGAGGCACTTTGAGAATGTGATTCCCCTCACCCCATCTTCCTTTGGCAACAGCATGAGATTTCCAATGTGACCAGGTACAGTTCTCATCCAGCAACCCGAGTTCTGCCCCAAGGTCTTGTTCCTGTTACATAAAGACCAGGAGAAGCAGCTGGAAGCAAAACCAGGGCAGCTCCTTGTCTTCTTCCTTGAGGATAAAGCAACCTTTTGATGGAGAGAAGGCAATCGGTGCAGTTGTCTCAGCTCCACCGTAGGTACCAGCCTGAAGGTTGTCAGGCTTCTGTTAATGACTGCAGTCTCAGCTTTCTGGTAGCTGTGGATGGTATCTTATCTCTGGGTATCTTATCTTATATTGGGTGACTAATTCCTACAAAGAAGACAACACAAGGAGGCTTAGTGCACTGTTTTACATAATAGCTCTATTGAGTCTGTTTTCTTATGAAAGGAAACTCTTACATACTGGAGAAAACTACTTTTTCAAGTAGAAAGAAAATACCGGAAGCTACTGAAGTTAAACTGTGGAGAAAAACATCCCCCATTACGTTCTTTGACCACACTGTTTTGCTTTCTAATAGATGTTTGGAAATGTTCTGTTTCTACAGTGAACATTCATATGAATCTGCTACCGGAAACAAATGTCACAGAAAATCTACCACAGGATTAAAGAAGTCAGGAAAAGGGAAATCAGTCAAGTCAATATTGATAGGGACAAATCTCTGTTTAGTTTAGTTTTATGTCCCACAAAGAAGGGGAAGGGCGGAAGGAGTGCCAGGGAGGTGCAGAGACGGGGAGCCTTTCTGCGTGCATTTGCCTTTATGGGTAAGGATTTCCAGTATTAAAGTTCCCGTCCTGGTTCCTGAAAGGGGGAGAAGGAAAAAAGAAATGTGATCCATAAACATCTTCTCACAAACACTCTGAACAGCAACCACCCACTGGAGTCATGTGTTGTGTGCATTTGGATGTGTTAAGTAATCTAAGCCACCTAATTGCCTTGCAAATGCCCTTTTGCATGGGTCGTGGGCTTAGGGGGAGCAATACCAGAAGGAACCTCATACACCAGAGCAGGGCGAGCTTCAACGCCACAAGACTGTTCCTGATTTGCACCAGTGGGATGGGATGAGAACTGGGCATTGCATTTAAGCCTACAACATCAGTGTTATATGTATCGTGTGTATGTACTCTGCTTTTCACACTCTCTCTACAATCTGATTCAAGCACATGTGCGCTCTATTCAACAGAGACCTATTTTTTCCCCTTGTATAGTTCAGGCCTGAGGTCACCTACAATATGAAACAATGCCAGTACAATATTTCTTTGTATCAGACTTGCCAAAACACCACAACTCTCCACTGTGTTTAAAAAGAAAAAAAATAAAGAAACCACAAGGAATTTTTATTTTCTACAACCCCAATCAGAAGGCAGAAGAAGCTGCCAAATTATATGATAGAAACTCCTACGCACAGAACCCAGTAGAGTTGTAAACTGAACTTCTGTAGCTTTTTAATTGTAAATCCAGATGCTTTTATCCACAATTCTTTTCAATGACCTTTCACTTGAAAGTCAATTTGTCAGTCTACTTACAGCGTCTGAAGAAATCATCAAAGCCACAACACCAAGTCATTCTGAAGATGTTGTTCCCGGCACAACTGCAAAGTTGCTACACTTGTCCTAAGTCGAGGTGCTCACATCTTTCTCCTGCCTGCAGGACTTGAATCCTTGCTCCAGTCAACAGCAGCAGCACAGAGCCTTGCCCTTTGTAATCTAAACAGATGAAGAAGGAGGGAAGGAAAATCACTAAGATGCACAAAATCAAAGCCATTTCTGGTCGTTGTGCCTGACCTCCATCGAGGGAATCCCCTTAGATAAATTTGGTCCTTTGTGCAGTTGAACAACTTGGGTTACTCTGAAGGCAAACACAGCTTGGATGCAATGGAAATCATTAAATAACTTTAATACTGCTACAACACAGATTAATTTGGCCTCTGGCTGCAGCGATGGGTGCAGAACATAGTGCTGGGCTTGGTTCCCCCAGCTGAGCTCTGACTCTGAGTTCCCCACCCAGGCGGGCAGAGCAGCACAAGGGATACCCATGTCTGCATGCAGACCCACTCACTGCAGCACTCGCTGGCAGAGAAACCACAGAAATATCCATTTGGAAAAAGAATCCAAGAGCTCAGATGTGTTCCCTCCAGCTCTTGGGCCTGAAAAACAGGCTTGAGAATTTCGGAAGTTCAGGCTCCATTGTATTTCTGGTGCTTTCTAAGTTTGGATGAGCCAGAAATATGTGAAAGCAATATTTGGTGAGGACTGGATACTCTTGTTTGTTTTTGTGGCCAACACAGGACCTGCCAAACTGTGAGGATATAAAAAAGAACAAGGAAAGTTGCATGCTGTAGGAGGGTGTTTTAATGTGCGGTTTCTAACATGGAGAAAATTTACATGTAAGTTTTGAGAAAAAGCTTCTGGCTGGCTCTAATTATCACCTACTAGTTGATTCCATCAATCCTGAGGGTGTTACACTCCCAAGTGTTGATTAATTTTACTGTTATTAATTCCTATTTATTTTAAGTGCTGACAATGTAATCAGCGCGATGAAGAAAACAGAACTAAAACTCCTGCACTGCTGAGGTCACTGGCTACAGGATAGGAATCAGCAAACAGATGATCTGAGTGGGCTTGAAGAAAGTGCTGATATTTTCAGAAGATATTTCCCTCTTCCCCTTTTTAGCTAGCCATGGGGGGAAAAAAAGCACATATAATTGGTGGGAGCTGCCGTTCCTGAGTCATGAAGAGAGAGGACTCAGGGGCACAGAGAAAGGAGCAGAAGGCATAAAGAGTGAGCAAAGCTGGCTGGCAGTCTCCAAATGAAGACGATCGGGAGAGAGAGAATAAAAATTTAGAGGGTCAGCTAATACAGAGCTGCCCAGGGTGAGGACCACCAGGGCCATGCATTTCTGGTTGGGAGGAGAGAAACAGTTGCTGTTCAGAAAACACAATCTCAGTGTCTTTGGACTGACTAGTTCTCCAGTCATTAATGAAAATATTTAACACTGGACGGGAAAAAGGCCAGCAAAGATGACAGTGATCCCCAGAGATGCGAATATCAGTCAGGATAGAGCCGGACCTGCCCTCAGCTATCATCCAGACCTTATATGGAGTAGAATGAAAAACTTTTCAGATCTGGAAAAGAAAAGAAAATCTGGGTGAGTTTGGAAGAAGAGATACAGGAGTATCGTGAGGAAATCTGTTCTTCTGTTACTGGCTCAGTCAAAAACAAGCAGTATTGGAAAGCTCGTGAGAGAGTCTGTGTTTGTGTGATTCTAGTCTGATTTCTACAAGAAAAAGGGGTCAAAAGTTTATCCGAAGTTTAACCAGTATCTGAACTTTCCAGTGCTGAGCTGAACTGAACCTCTAACCCAAATCACTCCTCCAAATGTGATGCTATTTAGATCCACTTTTTCAGTTAACCCACTTCATGCTCAGTTATTAGACTGCCTTTACTCTGTCTGCTCTTGCTTACTAACATGCATCTTTGGAGTTAATATTCCTACTGTGGAGATGTACAAATTGAGGCCAAAGTCATTGTGAAAGACGTTAACCCATGCCCTCCTCCTGCTTGCTTTCCTTGTACTCTTTCCACTTGGTGCTTTGGCATGCACATTCAACCATTTTATATGTCCTTTACGCTCAGGTACGTGGCTCAGCAGGGCAGGTGGGGGCTGGACGGCTGCAATCACCCAGGCTGCCGTGGCTGCTGCTTTCTCTGCCGGACCATCGATCTCACTGCTACATGGTGCTTCCCTGGTTTGTCGGTGGGTCTTACCTAGTGCCTTTGCCTTTGAACTGCCCAGCCTTGGGGGCAGGGGTGGGGGGGGTCTGTGTGTGTCTCTTCATTCCGAGTCCAGCATGAGAAAGCTATGGCCTATGGCGTCACTGCGGTACAAGCATACAGGCATGGTGCCTAGTAAATATGCCAGGGTCTAAATACGGGAGGAAGTGTGGGGTCCCAGGGGCAGACTGGGATGGGGAGATTGCTTCTTTTACCTCAGAGTGGCTCCGCTGGCACCCATAGGTCCTGCCTAGGGCTTTTCTGCTTTATCCGTACATCACCAGTGTAAGGAGAGCAATAAATTGTCTCTCTTGCATGTCTCGGTGCAGATGCACTTTGAAATAGCAGAACTGTGTTTTAAACCAGCCAGGCCAGCCTAAGAAGCAAAGTAAGTTCTTCTTGTAAAGCAATCCCCGTATAGCTTTGTCAGCTGTAGGGACTTTAGGCAGCAGTTTCATCTGCCAAGGTGCTGCTTCTTCACAGCCCTGAGCCACATACTCTGCAGCAAAAATCTGGTGGGGTTCCACACAACCATGAGATTAAAAGCAAATCCTCAAAATTATTTAAGCTGTGAGGAAGTAAAACCTGAAAAGTGAACTCTGAGGCTGTTTAAATTTAGGATCCCAAACTCACCTCAGAATTTAATCCTTAGACTTAATCTGTAGATTGATAACTGTTGTATTAAAAGCAGAGAGGCTCTGAAATTTATTCACACAGATACTGGAAAGGTGTCCCCTTATAAAAAAACTTCTCAGATTCCCCCAGGCGTTTGTGTTTTCCCAGCTGACTTCTCTGTTTCAATAGCAAGAAGAGATGCAACTTACAGAGAGACACCACTTCTCTTCTGTCAAATACTGCACATTCCAGAGTGCTTGCTCATGCTACATCCTTCCCTATGGAGCTCCTGCCTAACTTTCCCAAAGCTGATATTAATATCACAGACCATTATAATACAGTTATTTTCATGGAAGCCTGGGAGGAAGTCACATGGCATTAATTGGTCCCTCGTGCTCATAAGGTCTCCATTTAGTTTGTTGTTTTTACTCGCATAAGCAGCAATGAAGTGAAAAGCTGAGGAAGCAGCAGTGATTGTCTTAAATGAGTATTTTTTTAGTACCTGTTTTGTTAATGAATCATTGTTCCTCTTAATTGGATGAACAGATTTATTAGGCAGTGCGAGGACACACGCACACACGTTCTCCACCAGCCAAACTGAGTTTTCACACCTTCTCTGCACCTGCAAGGGCTGGACTGCCCTGGGTACTGGTGACAGCGTACTCTGTCTAATGCTGTTGGGCCAGGCATCATCTCAGCTCCGTGTCAGGAAGCAGCATGGTGTGGTGGACATACAGTCATCTTCCTCTGTCTGTGTGCTTTGCTGAGAAACTCAAAACAGTAGCAACACACACACACACACGCACACACACACGACCACCAGAAGGGTCTTTCTTGCCAAATACTTGTGCTCCTGTCACCTGCCAGTTCAAAGCAAATACAGCTCTTCCACTGGTGCTGCCTCTTCTTAACCATATGTGCCCAATTTTGAGACAGCTAGAGCCAAGAGTGTCAAACTGGTCTGGTTATAAACTTGTCGGTGCATGTGCACATGCGTACACTGGAAAACAGGGCTCTCTGTGCCTGACTACATGCAACATCGGTGCAGCAGAGAGGCGGGGAAGAGCATGATCCTACAAAGAACAGTGCTGAGAGCCCAAAGAGCTGAAGTCTTGATGGTGACCTGTGACTTCTACAAGAATTAGCAAACTCCCTTAATACTGATGTCTAGTTATTTGCAGTACTCTAAGGATATGTTTATAGCTCTTTGTCAGAGCTGGTTAAGAAAAAAACCATTCCTAGCAAACATTTTTTTCAACAGAAGATTGTACATTAACAATTGTTTTTGTCACAGTGTGTACTTTCTGCCAGATTTTTTAAATTTTCATTGAAGAGCTGAAAATCCTTAAAACAAAAAGCTTTTGGCTGAAACCAGCAACAGTTCTGTACAGAAATGCTACTGTGGTACCTCACAGGAACAGTAATTTGGCTGCCTCATTCTTCTCAAAGATTTAGACTTGCCAGGTAAACACCAGCTCCCAAGATGCATCTCAGGGAGGACTGCCACGATGCACTAGGATGTCCTTCATTGAAGAGAGGAAACGCATACAGGTTAGGAGGAGTGCACGACAGCCAGTGTCAGTCAGCTGGGAATGTGCTCAGCCATTCACACAAGTGGATACCTGAGGCAACTAATCCCCACAAGGTGTCATAGCAGCATTTCCTAATCAAAACTTTCCTCTTTTTTAAAAAACTTTTTCCCCCCAGAAGTTTTCAAGTTTGGAGGTATTTTGGATGAAAACCCAGGTTTTCAAACATCTGCGTGAAAGAAAACATTTTTCCACAATTTTTAATGGAAAATGGTATTTGTGTATTGTTTGGTATTCGCGTATTTTTTGGTATATGCATATTTTTGTGCCTACATTTCTTAGCCTACAGTCAATGTGAAAGAAAACCTCTGGTGGAGAAAGTAAAAGACTGCATCCCTCTAATCCACTGAATTTAAAAACTATCCTGATGGTTTTGAACACTGACATTGTGAGGCGTACAGTGCTGGACATTTTAGCAATAGCACCCAACTTTTGCCATTTTCACTTCAGCTGCTTCCAAAGCTCTCCTGTTGCCAAAATCTTCAGCTTCCCTTTTGCCGATCAGAAAAAGGCTCCAGTCTCATCCTCGACAAAGCTTGCATATACAATCGTGCCTAATCAATACAGAAAATCTCAGTAGTATCAAGAAATGACTAGTAGTGCTGATGGAAATGTTTTCAGTAGGTTGACACTTCAAACAATGCTATCGAATAGTATCAGGGCCTCTGAGAAGTTACAGTTTATCCATGCCCCGGTCTTCCTGCCTTCTCCCAAAGCCCTGCCCGTTGGGTGACCAAGGAACCCATTAGAAGCAAAATGCCTCACAAAAGAAAAGCCTGAGGTTTTTATCTGAAATCAGCCATTTCAGTCCAATTCCATTCCATAAAGAACTGAAAGGCTTTTTTGTTTTTATTCCAAAGCCGAATAAAAACAATTTTTGAACTTCAACAGTTGTTGCAAAATGGAATTGTCATCTTGTGGACAGCACCACTGAGCATATGGTGTTTCTGTCAAATAAATCTCATTTAATATCAAAATGAATAACATTGTGCTGATTGCATTCTTCAGTGTATTTTTAACTCACTCAAGCCCTATCTTTTCTCATCTAAACAGACCTTTCAGAGAATCTAGGAGTTTTGCTGCAGAATTGAGTCCATTTTGCTATGCAACGTATTTTGCTATGCAAGCTATCCATTTTGCTATGACATTTGGTTTGCTTTACAAGGACCACCACAACAGGAAAAAGTCTGTTTGCTTCCTCTTCCTGGGAGCACTGGACATCTTGCAAGAAAGCTTGTTTATCAAACTTTAATGAGTTATAGTTCAGTTTTGCTGGTCCAAGCAATTTGGATTATCTGGAGCAATATTCTTAATTTTTTCCTAAGGGGCTTAGTCACATCAAAGCAACCCTGCATTGTTAGTGTGCATTTAGATATTCACTAATGAAAGACCCTTAGATATCCAACCATGGTTGGCCAACTGTGGCAATTTGTGCCTTCACTTCTGCAAAATTCTTATCCATTTGAGATCCCTTGTACGTCTCAAATCTAAGCTGAAAAATGTATTTTAACATATTTGAACTCATGATGTGCCTGTGAGGTATAGCCGTGTAACTACGTCCATTACACCCAGGGAGAGCAGAAGTTCAGGGGTGTGAAAATTCACATCCTCGAGTATTTCGGTGCAAAGACCCTTAATGTCAAACCATGTTTGAGGCGTTGGACTAAAAGAGGTCCTGAAAGTTACTCAGAAAAGCTGGAGCAAAAAGAAGTGACCTGGGATTTCTCAGCACCCAGCTCAGGTGAGGCAAATACCTGCATCAGCTGTACCATCCTTATGAAGGTCCTAAATATGTCCAGCTGTCAAGGAAGTTCTGAGGTTGAAGCACTACACTTGCCCCCTGCTTTTCTTTATTTTAAAAGAGATATAGGATAATTGTTCTGCAGTTCATTTGCATTCATTTTTATTTTGAAACTTTTTTTGTTCTTTCTGAAATAGGAACTGCACATATACAGATCAGGCTGAACAAGTCATTTCAGCTCCCTCTGTCTCAATTTCCCCTTCTGTACAGTGAGAATCATGAAACTTCTATAGAAGTATTGAGTACCTATGGACAGAAAGAGCAGTTCAGTCAAATTTTACCTAACACACCTCAGTGTAGATTGCGTGTTTTTTTCTCTGTGTCCACGTTTGTGTCCAAAGATACAGGACAATTAGTACTCACAAACTAGCATCGTACTTTGAAGGGCTACATCTTCATCCGGTATTAACAGGCATAGCTCCATCCACAGAGCTGTACCAATTAACCAGCGGAAGACCTACAGCTGTAGCAAGGAGCAAAGGCAGGCACAGCACTTCCCAGGGTTTTATGCTGACTTGAGCTCCTTTTGTCGAACACTTGACAAGGGGCCCGAGCTAAATAGGAGACCAGAGAGCAAAGGGCAGAAGAATGATACTAATTCACAAATAGCCTCATAAACCCATTCTTGTTGGCCCTTTAAAATGTTTTAACTGTCTGCCAAAATAACTACACATGGATGAGGTCACCACGAGCAGTCAGCAAGTCTTGCTATGCAAGAGAAAGATCTGTTCACATTTTGCTTAAATCAATAGAGGGGTAAGTACAACAGAGGGGATCACAGTCTGGCTAGCTGGCCACCATCCACCTATTTCCTTATCAGGCAGTCACCAGAAGTGGACAAATTTGTGCTTCAGTCTTAACTTAATGGTGTCCATAGGTTAAAAAAATACATGTGATCCAGAGGTTGTTTCCTAAGATTCCCAATTCAGCAAAGCACTTCAGGTTGTGAAAGTATCATTCGTTTCATTTGTCATTACCTGCTGCTTCATACAGAAGGACCTACCTTGCACACAGGAAGAGAGTCTTTTGTACTGCTGTGCATCAGGGTGCTCTCAGTGTTTTCTTTTCTTCATATAAGTAAAAGAATGAAGTAAATAAAGAAGATTGCTGAAGAACACCACCTGCTTTTCTGTTTTCAATGGAAAAAAATATCACTTTTCTCCCCACAGCTTTTTTAATCTCATAAATACATCATTTGCATACCAGATTACTGTTCAGTTCCAGACCGTATTTTATTCAAGGGTATCTTAGACATCCATTTTTGCCTTTTGTCATAACTTCCCTGTCCCATATTTATCAAACAAAGCTTAACTAACAGCTCGTTTTTTGTTTGTTTGCTGTGGTGTGGTTTTTTGCCAATGACAAAGATAATGTATTTATTTATTTGGTTTGGCAAATGGTAGGAATTTTTTCTCATACAATTTTCTTTGCAGTTCTCTTCAACTCTTGCTGGATGCATCACTCCATTAAGCAATGAAGCCTGCTACCTCTATATACCCCTTCCAAGGATCACTTCATTTATCACAAAGATTCAGCAGTGAAGCAGTTATCATTTTATTTTGTTGCTTTTCTTACAGAACTAATAAGGATAGTTTTATGAGGTTGTTTGTGAATTAGCATCTATAATTTCCCCTTTGCCCTCTGATCTCTCTGTCTGAGACCCTTGGCAAGAGCAGAACAAAATGAGTGTAACTGAATAGAAAACCATGGGAAATGCTGTGCCTGACTTTGTTTTGCTCAACAGCTGGGAGAAAGGGAGCAACTTCAGTGCTGGTGCTAAGCTTATTAACACCAGGTGAGGACTAAGGATTTCAACCAGATGAGATAACCAGTTTATGTATGCTCTGAAGCAAACAGAGAAAACCAGGCTAACCAAGCTCTTCAGAAACACCGGTCCAGTTAAACGGGGTTAGCCTGAGCTTTGGATGCTCAAGTTGTGATGTGGGAAACCCACTTGGGTAAGCAAGTGGATCCAAGAGGGCTAGAACTGGTGGTCAGGTCTAAGATGTCCTTGCCAGTGCAAATTTTCTGAAGGCTACAAGGACTCAACTCATTAGCCTTTTCCTCAATAAGAACACTAGCATGGTGTCTGCAGGAATTTTGTCTCTTTTAAACCTCCTGCCCTCTCCAGTCTGATTGAGCTGAAGTGCCAAGTTCAAAAGTAATTGAGGGAAGGGGCAAACAAATACTCACTCATACACTCACACACGTATGTGCGTGCACACACAGAGAGAACACGATTGCATAAGCTCCATTTCCTTAGGAAGTAAGACTAAAATTGAAGTAAGTGTTTACAAGAAATAGCAAAGCAAAGCAGCCAATGCTTTGGAAGGCTTTCAGCCAGATCCTTGTCTTCTGTAAATCAGTGTGGAGGGCAATGGAGCAGTACCAATCTGCACCAATTTGGGGCATCTGGCCCTTATTCTTGACTAGTTCATTGTATATCCAGTCTTTGCAAAATGAAAATGTCAGGTTTTTGAGACCAGGATCAAAGATGTGTTGGAAAGAAAGTTTGCTAGGGAACTGACAACCCACAAGGGATAGAACATGAAGGCTAAATAATATTATTTTAAAGTAATGGCTACAACATTTTCAGGAAACTTGCTTTCCCTGGATACATCCCATTTTAAGGCATCACTGTTCAGTCTCATAAAGAAAGCTATTGCTGACAAAATAACCTCCAGTTCTTCTTGCTGTTTCAATTACTGCATTGATCAATTTGAAATGTCTGTTTTCTTGACGTGACTGTGAGTGTAAATGATCTGAAATGCGATACAGTGTTGCAAGATGATTTGAACCACTCTTTGAATCTTTCTTCCTTCTTCAGAAGGATGATGGCGAGCCAAAAAAGAAAATGAAACCTGATTTAGGGAAGCACCTACAACAGTTATGGCCCGCCTTGATTCAGTGTCCTAAATAAAATTACTATGTTGTGTTTCATTTAATAACAAAACAAAAAAAAAAAAAAAAAAAGGAACAACTGAGTAAGTTCCTCTGACCACAGTTTATTAGGCAGCCTTTGTTCCCAAGTGATCTGTCTACAAGGCCTTTGCAAGCTGCTGAATTTCTGTATATATAGTTGTGTCTCTGTCCTGGAGCAAACCATTGTCAGGCAGGAGCCTGAGACACTGGTCCAAGTTACGCTTATTTCTGCATCTCATGTTGTTCCAGGCAACTGGGACATTCAGCTGGGCTTTTCATAAAGAAACAAAGAATGAGGCTCAAAGTGAAGTAAGATTCATGCCCTCCATGGCACAAACCCTAGTGCTTTAGAAAACAGTATCATCTAAGATGACAAGGAAATGTGTATATAACATGTTAACTGTACACTCCAGAAGAAAAAGGTTAAAAAGCAAAAGACCTGACCTTTAGGTCAGTGGTTCCTAAAGAGTGTTGAGATGGGTACCCAACTATTTCTTTCTAAGTTGGCCATTGGCATTGATATTACCGTACAATAATCTTATAGAGAAAGGAATTTGATTCACCACCCGAAAGCAAGGATGTCATGTGGAAAACAAGGCACCTTTCCTCCAGTCAGTGAAAAAAAGACATCTAAAACATAAAACCAAAGCCAACTGCTTTGCTGTGGTCTTTGTCCTTGTCTAATGAACTGATTTGAACCATAGCCCCCAGAACCTGCCCACTACAGGTGAGACTTTGAACAAGAAATCAGGTATTCTTACGTGTGCATTTTCAGAGAGGCCAGGCACCAGATTTAGCAAAGGTCAGTAATGTGGATAGTGTGGGGATTGTCTGAGCAGGTATAAATTCTTCTGCACAGGTCAAACATATCCCCTGTAATGCCAAACAGAAACATAATTCATAGGTCAAAGCATGCTATGTGTGAAAGATATAATTCACTTTTGCCTGAGTTTTTCATTGACCAACAGGCTATAGGCTTTTCTCAGCTTGTTCCTTGTATCTTTGGGGTCCCAAGGACCACAGTAGAGGAATTAAGATCGTACCCACCTGGCCAGATTCTGGTCCAAGAAATCATACTTCCATGTATGAGAATCTGTAACCAGTTGATCATGGGTTGTAATAAAATACAAACTCATCTAATTTGTTGACCCAAACCTACATCAGATTCAAAGCACTTCATGTCAAGTCCCTGCATCCTGTTGTTTCTGCTGCTCACTAGATCTGTACTGGAGTCTGGATGACCAAGAAGTGCTGGGAATGTCGTCTTCTGAAAAGATATTTCATACTCTACAAAATAGTTTTGACACAGCCAACTTCAGGAAAACTTGTAAGACAGAGCTGAAGTCAGCTCAAAATCCAAGATCCATGCACACCTTAGGCTTTTGGAGAAGTTCAGGTATAGAGCCCAACTTGGCCACTCTCTCAGCTGCTTGATAACAGCAAATTCAAGCGCCTTCAAGGGACTTCATGATGTGGCTGATGGGCATAACTTGAAGTGTTTCTCCTCCTGCAAATGATGCCACCAGACTGACACAGGGTGAAACATAGCCCTACCGCTGCTCAACTTTCTCTTCACTGCTGTTTCCTCATGAATCCAAGTACCCCCTGGCATTTCCTGCAAGGGCATCTTGTTATCCATAGCAATTAAAATGTATGTATGTAAGGGTGATACTAAGGAACTCCTTGTGCAGACTGTCTCCTATCTTTCAGAACACTTTCAAAATCTGTGTCCCAGTTGTTAGAAGAAAATGAAGCTGTATGGTTAGGAAAATTGTCTGAAAAGATGCAATGTTTGGCTTCTTTCCTCAGATCCAGAATGTACTATGTGTTCCTTGGATAATGGACAACATGCTGGGTAGTTCCAGATAAGGTATCCAATAACTCTATTTTGTGTCCCCACTTTTCTTGCCCTTGTTCCAGAGAAAATTGGATGAGTGCCTGAGAAATAATTTTATTGTGAGGAGAGTTATTATGAAAACGTACTCTGCTATTTTTCATTGACCTCTAAAATGAACTCCCTAATTAAGTGCAAATGGGAAACTGACTTGGAGCAGGTTGTCTCTAATCTTGGACAAGACAGACAGAGCAAAGTTTATGAACTTAATAGACTGAACCTGCCAAAAGTCGATTTTGCTTTTCTTCCATACACTGCACATAGAATATCTATAACATGTTGCTGAAAATTATGAAAAAAGGGGATTCCTTAGACATCTGTTTGCACTGAAAGTAAAAAAAAAAAAAGGAAAAGCAGATGATATTCCAGATGATAAACATTTGTGCTGATTAATCTTTTATGCAGTAGCTTTTATCTACTTCTTAAAGAATCTTTTCTTCTTACTGAGTTGCAACATAATTGTAAGAAATTGCACTCATATTAAAAAAAAGGTGTTCCTATGTGCCGTGGAACTTATTTCTACTGAACTTACATATAGGGAAACTCTGTTAACAGAGAAGAAGAGACTAAAATAATTTCAGTAAACTGCAGTATGCAAATTTCAGTTCTTGCTGGAAGTGAACCTAAGTCTTACGGTGAAGTTATAGGAAAATATATGAACATTACAAATGAGTGTCTGTATGCAGGCAGATAGAGCTACCAGAGATTTGCCACTTCAGAAATGATGGACAAAATTTATGACACTGGCTCACAGGGATGTGCCAGGCCAAGAGGGAAGTAATATACGAATAAGGAACCCGTGATAAGGGTTCACTCCTTCTGCATCGTCTGAACAATGACAGTCCAGTATCAGAGAACCACTGGAAGTACAAGGTTGCAAGCTAGACCCGAGCATACCCGAAGAGGTAGGGCAGGTAGCCCTACAGGCTGCTGTGCCTCCACGAGACCCCCCTGGGCTCCCTGCACCCATGGCAGGCACCACCGCCGATGGCCAGATGCTGGAGCCCCTGCAGCTCAGTCTTGGTTGCTGTTCTCTTTGCCCTCCCTTGCCTCCTCTTTTTTTTTTTTTAATTGACCATAATCTTGTGTCTTACTCTTATTTTATGGCCTTGAACTCAGGACTAGATCCATGCTTGTGGTCTCCACAAATGCTCCTTCAGCTCATGTGCTTCACAAGGGAGACGGCACGGCCAAGGCAGATCTGACATCAGGCCAGTGGACTACAGAGGGTTTCTCCTACTACCTGACTGTAAGACATTAAGAGTAATGGAAAACAAAAGGACTCCAAATACAACTGTGAAAGCTAAGATAATTGAAATACAGCCCATCGAATGAATTTAGCTTCTGTCTGAAAATGTTCAAGGGTTTTTTTCCAGACCTCTGGCTACAGCTATGTGACTGTGTTTCTGTTATTTCCCAGTTGAGAAAACCAGCAGTAGTTCTGCTGCTATCAGTGTGAACCTGATGGAGGGTCAGAATCAGACTCAAGAGATTTATTCATCCGTTTTACCCAAAAATATGTAGTCATCATAATCTGAAATGTATTTTGTACCTATTCACATAAATTCAAACGCTGTTAAGTAATACAGATAGGAAGTCTCTTCACCAACCCTTGTAACACATCTGCTGGAAAGATCACCTTTCATCAGAAAGGAACACTTCCTTTATGAGTGACTAAACTCCTTTGAAATCTTTTTTGTTTCCCAGGAATGTTTTTTTCCCTAGAAAAAAAAATTACTCTTGCTCCACAGGTCTCTCTTAATAAGATCTTCATTTAGCGTTTTGACTTTACCCTTCATTAGTGACTAGCACAGTATTGTCAGGCTTCTTGGTAGTAAAAACAAAGGCCCATTTTCCTCTTTTGAGTCTGCAAGTAGAGACAAGCTAGAAAGCAGAGTTATAAATGCATGAGGAAACCAATGCTTCTCTCATTACAATGGACCTGTGGTAAATGACTGATTTACACCAATGCAAGTGACATGAAAAAGAAGATCTGCAGTATTGTAAGACGAAGAAATAGGGCAAGAAATGTCAAGTGACATGAGAAAGGTCATTAAAGCAGATTCTGGGGTTAGAATTTGCTCACACTTCTGCACTGCACTGCACTGCAGTGCATATAAATGTTTGTTGCATCTTTCTTTTCACTCAAGTGTTAAGAAGCACCCAAACATGAATGCATATTGTATGTAGCTTATCTAAGGACTGTGTGGGTGATTTCAGAGTGTTCTGAATACAAGGGAGCAGGACTTTTTCTCTAACATAGATTTACTACCTGCCATTTGGCAAAAAAAGTAACTTTCCATTTTTAGCACTCTGTCTTGCAAAATGCTGAGTAGCCTTAATTCTTCTGATGCCTAGAACCTTGTACCACATGGCCCTAACTACAGTAATATGATGTGCATGAAGCAAATGGTACCTCATAAGTATACATATGGAACTCAATAGTGACAACACATGTGCAGGCATGAGAAGATATTGGTGTAGAAACTGCATATAGAAACCGCATCTAAATTTTACTACAAAACTGCTCCTTAAAACTGCTTTCAATAACAAATGTCATCATTTAGTCTAGCAGATCAAAACATGACATGGAAGTCCATCTGTGCTATTCAAAGCCCTCGTGCTGCCAAACATCTTAAATCTAATCTAATTTGTTTTATGTGTACTTATTAGCACCTAATTCTGGGTTACATCACTAAAGTCTTTCTTAGGACATTGGCATTTCCCCAGTAAGTCTATTTTGGCTTGATTTGTCTTGACTTTGTCTTGATTTTGGCTCTATCGTGATCTTTCCCTCTAGATTTAATACAAAGGGATTCCTGACATTTATGGAACAAACACCTGCTGAAGTCCCTTGGGTGTTTTGAGTCCAAGAAGAACAATAAAAAAGGCTTATCTTGAATGTAAGACTTGGTAAACTGATTTCTTGTAATAGGCAGAAGTGCATCATGATTCTGAACTGGGGTTGTTCCCTAGAGTGAGCCCTGAATGTCAGGTGTCATGAGAGCGTGAGAACACTTACCTAATAAACAGAGATCTCTGTGACAGTCTCTCCACTGATTTTTTTCACCTCATAAATATGTCACTTTAACTCCATGCTCTTTTTGAGAAATTTTCCACCAACTCTGATGAAATGGAACTATCCTGGAAGTATTTAAAGACAGAGCTAGGCTTCTATTTATGCTTTTGCTGGAGAAAAGGAATATTAATAAAAAAAATCAGGTCCCATTTGGGGCTCAGATATATTGGATCATCATGTCCCATCTTCATTTTGTCCTGAAGAGACTGGCTCCATTGTCAAGTGCTGCCATGTGGAAGAGACAGTTCAATCAGAGCTTGTCTCTGGGCTTTCAGAGCTGCAAATGCTTTGGAGAAAAAGTAAGCAGTGGAATAGAAGAGTCTGGAAATCTATTTCAGGCTCTGTTACAGATTTCCTGTGTCACTCTATAGGCAATCTTTTAGGTCCAGGTTTGCAGAAGTCATCAATTAGATATTTGGCGAATTGATTTTGCAAGAGTATTGGTTTGTACGACATCCAACTGCTAATGTTGCACATCCTCAGTTCATGGCTCTTTACAGAATTCTGTAGCATGCCCTATAAATACTGACTTTGAATATGAAGTAAATATCTTTTAAATCTTTTTTTATAAATGTGATCTTTCCTTCACATCATAGTAAAGATAAACTTGATGCTGAATATGCAGACATTCTTCAGAGCAGGACAGGGATTACTGAAAGACTTCCAAATACGAAGGGCTGAAAAGTGTAGAAGTGTTCAGTTTAGAAGAGAAGGCTAATACAAGAATCACAAAAAGAGGAATTCTACAAAACTAATAGAAGGAATAAAGCAAGCTGCTGCTTTGCATTTTCTTATACTTCAAAAGGGCCACTGGATCATGTTCTGGCAATTAGATGGACTTCTGGCAATTAGATGGACTACTGGGCTAAATGAACTTCTGCTTGAATCCCACTGGGCAATTGCTATAGCAGACAGGGAAATGTGATGTGTGATGCAGGCCAAACTGAGGTCCTGCAAATGTGTTCTCAGTCATTACTCATCTTAAGGGAGTGCAATGCACTCTTAAAGATTTGTAAAGTGCTTGAGATTCTCTTATACAGGGTGTGAAAAATTGTAAGTGTGTGTGAGTGCATGTGTGTCTGCACATGCTTCCTTGAGAGGGTTTTAATTTATGGACAGAGAGTTTTGCACACAAATAAACACAGCCATACATAGTTTCATGTCCTCTTGAATTAACCCATCTGGCCAGACCTCAGTGTGATGGACTGGATTCATTCAGATAACGAAAGAGCTAAATAGAGGGATTAGTGAAGCAAAACGGAAAGTACAAGTGAACTCAGGGAAGCTGAAGGTGTCCGGACCTAGTCTATAGAAAATGTATTTTAAGTGTCAGATTTTGACCCAGTATCTACCTAGCACAACTCTTGACGCAGTTCCAGTCGCAGCAGTATCTATGGGCTCTGTACCATATGGTGTGGAAGTTTGCATACCCTAACAAGTAGTCCTCTGGGCAGCTATTTTCTATTTGCTTTGCCTTGTTTTCGGTACTAGCACCACAGCAGCAGTTATGCTCAGGATTACGTGTCACGTTGAGTTACAGCGTGATCATGTCACGTTTCTGTCATCCTTTGACATTGGCTTCAAATTCAGTGACGGTCTATGTAAAATCAAAGTTACAAAATGAGGTCCTTCCCATGTGAATAAACTTGATAAACAGAGGATACTGATTAAAAAAAGGGGAACGTAAAGTTCTTTTAAATATTGCTAGCATGGGAGTTTAGCCCTATGGGTAAAGAGCACTTGACAAAGCTGTTTCTATGCTTAAAACAAGCTCTTAGCAAATGAGGCAATATTTCATCAGGGTGTATTTATCATCATATTCAGTCTGATCAAGTTTAGTAAAGGAGATAAATACAAAGTCTAATTGTTCAAATGTCAACCAGCTGGTACACAGGCCGCCTTTTCATTGCTGCTTAAATAGCAAAATTGTGACTCCTTTTACTCACAGAAAATCTGAGTAGCTCACAGAAACAACGTCACTGAAGCCAGCTTACTAACTGCTTGCAAAGGAATTCACCATAACCGCTAGGAGTTTTCACTGCCTATGCTGTTGTTGTCAGCAAGCTGTAGAAAAGGATCAAAAGGAAGATGTGTGCCTAAAAATTGGAAATGGACTTAAAACTCCTCAATCAGCAGCTGCTGAAGACCAGAGCTGCCATCAGATGTTTGCAGATATGAAAGATGTCTCACCCTATTTTTCAACCAAGGTTGGGTTTTTTTTGTATGAAATAAATGCGTAGATTCAAGCAATACAGAGTTGAAAAGTACTGCTTGTACATTACTCAGAAACTTAAAGAATGTCTTCTGTGTCCTTCCCCTTCCCTTTCCCCCAGATTTAATAAAGTCTCTACCTCCTGAGCACAGTGAAATTCAACTTTGCTAATCGTGACTTTAACGCCACAATCTTCAGCCCACTCAGCTGGGCTCCTGCTGGTTTTAGCAGCACGGTATCAGGGCTCCAGTGATGTCTTCTTAAAAGCCATTTTTGGTATGTGCTAACCTGTTAACCTCTTCTTTCTCCTCCTAGTGGTTATTAAGGTAAGAGAAGTTAAGAGTAAGGACAGTATTTTTAAGGGAAACATGGTATTCTTGTTTTCACTTGTTGGTACATAAAAACTTGGGAGTGTGGGGGTGCGACCTGCTTGATCTCCAAGTACACAAACTATCTGCCAAGATCTGAGCAGACTTTACCAGGAAGATGGCTCCGTTCTCTGCCTGTGCCAGACTAGTCCAAAGGGCTTTTCTCTAGCCCGGGTCAGGATCTGCAATCATTTTCCTGTTCAGGAAACGGAATTTCTTTTCCTCTGAAAAAAATACAGACTTTTTATTTTATTTCAGTAAAGTCATTCACAATCAAAGAACAGAAAGCACAGCTACCAAAACCTGCTGTTTCAATTACTGAAAACAAAACAAAAACCTCCAAAAAACCAAAAATATATTTCACTTACTAGCAACCTCAAGTACTGTTCCTAGGACTGAGTTTGTTTGTTTTAAAGTTCCTTTTTACTGAAAATCTTCAACTAGCTTTCAATGAGCAGGGCCTTGGACCTGCTGTTGTTGAAGGCAACAGGAGATCTGGCACAGGATCAGTCCTGCAGTGATCAAAATTAGGATTTCCCCAGATGATCTCTTGTCTAGGAATACTCTACACAAAAGTTACAGAAGAGAACTGAAGTAGAGCGTAATGGAGAAAACATCCAGAAAACATTGAATAGCACACAGCAGATTTTCTCAGCATAGGCATCTGTACATTAACAGTGATCCAGCTTAAACAAAGGTTACAAGACCCTCTCCTGTTACATACTCTTTTTGGCTTCAAACAGTGCAGATAAAGATGCGATACCTGTTCCTTTCCACAGCAATCGGGACAAACAGTGCTGACCTTCCCTAGAGTTTTCATGCATCAGTATTGACCTGCTCCTCTGAAACCACTAATCCTTGACTACTTCTGAATGAAATAGAATATTAAAAGAGATTTCCTCCTGAGCCCAGTAAAGAGCTTGAAATTCTTCCAACTCTGCTAGCCTGCTAATCCTTAAATTATATATGTTTTTTTAATCTGGTCTAAGTGGGTGTCTCTGCTTTTAGTCACTGACAGACATGCCTTAATTTTGGTGACTGTTATGCTGGAATTTCCTCAGCTGTACAGTGAAGGGTAAGCTACCTCTCTAGGCTCCTCATATGCCCACCATAAAAAAAAGAAGACTGACTTAGTTTTTAAAAAATGGGTGCTTAGGAACAGTTCTCTAGGCTGGGCTGTGCAAAAAGACTTCCGAAGATTTAGACTTCAAATGGCAATAGTCCTTTGTGTCTTTTAGAAGGTATTGGCCCTGGAGCTTTATTTAGGCTCAAACTTAGTGCCTGGATTTTGCAAGCTTAATGATCTGCCTGTGGCTTGCAGGGCCAATACTGGGAGCCGGCAGCCATTCAGTCCATTGGAAAACTGGGCCAGTTATCTAAATCTGGCCTGCAGAAATCTAATCTTAGCCAGAAGTTTGCACCATTTGTCAGCACACAACTCTTCCTTCTCCCCTCAGAGGTTTTCCAGATTGCATGTATCACATTTCATTGGGGACTCCTTATTTTTTGAGTAGCCTGATGCTATTTTTTTTTTCGTTGGTTGTTTTTGTTTTTGGCCAGCTCTGTCAAGAGATTTCATAAGGTAACTTCATTAAACTTAAGGAAGTTACCACACTGACAGTTTGCAGTGTGTTGTGAAAGGTGTAGTGACTTGGAAAGTCTGACTCGTTGTCAAAATGAAATGTGCTAGTGCTGTGTGTAAAAACCCACTGGCCCCTCAGGGAAAACAATGAAAATATTCAGCAAAGACACAAGCCTGCCTTTGTATTGTGTGTTTTCTGTTTCTCCTCTTCTATCTTTTTGCTGCGGAGGCCCTCTGATAGAAAATTAAGGCTTTAGTTTTTTATTTCCTTGGTAAAGCAGGGCACAGAACTTGTCGCAATAGCAAATAAGCCAAACGTGGGAGCGTTACTGCTAAAAGCAGTTAAACTTCTCTCATTTGTTAGGAATCTGAGGTTGTGTTGCACGGCAGCCGCCTTTGCAGAGTCCAGACGCTGGTCCATGCACTGACTCACACCAGGGCTATAACATGCTCCTAGCAATTCCCAAGATGTCTGGAAGTAAAGAATATACGTGCTAGAGCAAGTTCCCCAAGGACCTAGGTCTATGAAAATGTTCACTATCTAAGCACTTCTTGTAAGAGGTGTCCTGGTTTCGGCTGGGATACAGTTATTTTTCTTCCTAGTAGCTGGTATAGTGTTGTGGTTTGGATTTAATATGAGAAGAATGTTGATAACACACTGATGTTTTTAGTTGTTGCTAAGTCGTGTTTAGACTATGTCACGGATTTTTCAGCTTTTCATGCCCAGCCAGCAAGAAGGCTGGAGGGATACAAGAAGTTAGGAGGGGACACAGCCAGGACAGCTGACCCAAACTGGCCAAAGGGGTATTCTGTACCATTTGACATCATGCTCAGCTTATAAAGCTGGGGGAAGAAGAAGAGGGGGACGTTCGGAGTGATGGCATTTGTCTTGCCAAGTAACTGTTACACAAGATGAAGCCCGGCTTTCCTGGAGGTGGATGAACACCTGCCTGCCAATGGGAAGTAGTGAATGAACTCCTTGTTTTCCTTTGCTTGCACGCGCCACTTTTGCTTTACCTTTTAAACTGTCTTTATCTCAACTCACAAGTTTTCTCTACTTTTACCCTTCTGATTCTCTCCCCCATTCCATCGGAGGGGAGTAAGCGAGCAGCTGTGCGGGGCTTAGCTGCCAGCTGGAGTTAAACCACGACAAGAGGTTTCTTACATCAGGGGCTCTGCTTAACCTACGAGTGCTTATGTTGGTTCCTACATCTTCTAAGCATGTTGCAAGGGAATGGAAATCACCTTTTATAAGCCAGTGAAACTGCCAAGCAAGAGAGACAGTGGAATCATCTTGCCTACCTCATGCTCATCACCACCACTGTGGAACAGGAGTAGCTGCTGGTGTAGTTTGCCCTTCCATGCTCCTGATGCCAAGATGAAAACCATTTTTCCTTAAGGTCTTGCCTTTTCCTGTAGGTGATTCCTTGAATCAAAACAAGGCACAGTGCCTTGCGTAAGACTGAACTCCACCTGAGTATGCCTGAAAGGTATAAACAACACCAAGCTCCAGGAGTTCCCAAAGGAGGTGGTTACTCCCTCTTCCAGTTTCATGGTAGATTTCACTGGTTGAGATCCACAGCGTTGATCTTTGTGATAAGTGCTGTAGGAGGGACCATACACAGTTCTTCAGAGGACTATGCCCCACCTTCACCTGTACATTAAGCCTTTAAGAACAGAGAGATCCTCAGCCAAAGAAAGGAGACAGTGCTGCATGAGCGGCAGCTTATTTCTGTCTCTCCCAGTCACATTGCTATTTTGTAAGAAGATGACTGATCCGTGCCTTCAAGGGGCAGAAAAATCCAGACCTCACTGAAGCTAATGATAAAGCCTTCATTTTTTAACAAAAGCAGGGTTTCTCTGTTCTCTTTCTACCTGTGTATGAGGTACATTGGAATGTCATACTGCACTTTGAGGGGAGAAAAACTTCCTTCCTCCCTGCAGTAGCTGATCAGGTTGGACCCTAATGAACAGGGGTTTGCTCATTTGACTTTTCTTTCTGAATCGCTGCCGTTCTTTTCCCTGACACATATTAGACAATACCTCATTCGTTTATGGCCAGTCTTAGTTGCTGTCATGGCAGCTCTCTGAAGGTGAGGGTGGTGCTGATTGCACCCTGGGTGAAGTATCAGTCCTTGCATTTTAGCTCACGTATGCCCCTGATGGATGATCCACCATTAAACAACAAGTCCATGCTGACGCTTGAAAGAAGGATTAATGGGTAAAAGTTCAAGATGACTGTGTCTGGCAATGCTTTCACTGCTATGCCATTAACAGCCAAATAGCAGCACAAAATCTTCAACGATAAGGCAGTGTATTTTATAAAGCAGGAAGCATAAATTATACAAACATAACAGTGGCTCTTTAAAAGGCAGTATTATGAAAGTCATTTGCTGTATTTGAAACACTTTCTCCTTTGAATTTCTTCTCATTTCTTCAATTCGTACTCATTGTTCTTAACAAATAGAAAGAAGAAATACCAACAAAGTTGCATCAGATGAAGTTAAAACCAGTAGGATGTCAAAGCCAAATAAGCCTGTTAGAAATTAATTTTTTGTTTTTTTATTAAGATACCAATTATCCTCTATAGGTAAAGCAAGAGGCTAATGCTATATGCATCCGGGAGCAGACGGTAGTTTTCTTTCTGTTGCACCCTTGCTGCAACTCTGACATGAAATACAGCAGGTGCACAGGCCTGCACAGTTTCCTTCCTTTACTCCAAAGGAAACCATAAAAGAAATACATTGCTGGTTTCTGGGATGCCCTGTGAGCCAATTGAGAGGGAAAATGGGTCAACGAGTATCCAACAGGGACAGTAACTCAAGGGGGAGTATCTGGGACAGCGACCAGGCCCAGGCCCAGGCCCAGTCCAATGCTCAAGCTCAGGCCCCAGGCCCAGGCCCTGACCCAGATCTGAGCCCAGGCCATGCCCTGGCCTAGGCCCAGGCCCTGCAGGTGCTGCAGGCCACCGGCCCATGGGGGTGCAGCAGGCCCCGCCGCCATGCCTAGGCCCCGCCGCCATGCCCAGGCCACAGGGGAGCTGGCAGCCGCAGAGAGGGGATGACAGAGCTGTCTGTCAGTTGCTGCTAATCCACTAGAGGCCATTGTGACACAGAGTAAAGGGTGCCTGGCAGAGCGTTTCTCTCCAGTGCTGCTCAGCCATCCTCTTCCCTCAGTTCAAAATGATGAGTTAAGGCGTTTGTTTAGTGGATATTCAAGAGGCGGTGGAGTGGAGAAGTGATTCCTCTGGATGTTGCGAAATTTCCCATGTATTATGGAGGAAATTCTGTTAGGCAGAAGCATTGATTTGCGCACATAGTTCATGTTTCAGCAATGCAAAGTGTATCTTACTGTGGCGTTTTGAACAGGATGTTCAGTACTGTACAATTATTTGAAATCTAGAAAAACATCCTAATGATTTCTTTTCCTATTTACAGTATTTTAGAAAAGCAGTTGCCTAAGGATTGTTGAGGAAATACTGTGATGGCAGTTAGAAGTTAATTAGTTTGCACTCTTTCTCTTACTCATCCGTGAAAATGGGAGAAGACAAGGACGATTTTTGAAGGAGAAATGTGTTTCTGCTGGGGTGGATGGTGAGCTATCGGAAAACTCAAATTTGCTAGTGATGCAAAGAGAACACTGGCAACTGGGGAAGGGGAGAAAAGGAATAAAATCAGGGTAAATACAGCTGTCAGGAGGATGACACAACAGGGAGAAAGAAAGAAAAAGAGATACCTATGGGGGCAAGGTTCCTGGCCACACAAGCATGTACATCTGAAGGCAGACAAGTGATCATCTCTAACAACTGCTAGGCCTGCGGTCAGAAGAAAGACCTGATGCATTTTAGTTGTCATTTCCATTTATCCCTGCAGCTGCCTGAAGATACAACAATAGCATTTGGTGAAATGCTGTAAGGAGGTCAACCAAGGCCGGTCTTCCATTGAAGAGAAACCCTACCAAATTGGCTAATTAGCATTAGTGAGATAATTCTTCATCTCTTTTCTGTTATGTACTATATACACTACACAACACAGAAACAAAACTTTAAATATATATAAATATGAAGATATTATTTCAGAAATCAGTATAGGAACATTTAACATCTGCATGAAAAAAACTCACCAGAAGTTCTGAGATGATGCAGTGTCATCATGACAAACAGGTTGTTTCTTGTGGTAGGAATATCGTAATCTTTCTTGTGTTGGGATTTAGGGAGCAGTAAACCTAATGAGCCTTTCTCTGATCTTCCTGAGACTGGTATAAATCAGGAACAATTTCACTGAAGTCAACAGACTTGACAATCACATAAATTGTTGTACGTGGGTACAGGATCAGGCTCCCCATCTCAGGGGAAACATGAACATTATTACCTCTCTTACCTGAAGCACCTGGAAACACATTCATGTGTGGAAAACAGGATAGCTTCTTGCATGTCTGAAGGGACTGATCCCACCTGTTTTTAAGGCAATGGCTGCTCATTGTGTGAGGGTGTTGGGGAACTTGGTCAGAAAGTGGCTGTCAGCATCAAGTCTAAAATTAAGGAAAGCAGGAAACACTGATTTATTACCCAAAAAGCAAATCTTTTATTTATGAAACGGAAAGTTTGCACACATGTGTTTTCAGACAAGAATATTCCAAGGAGCATGCAAGAGAGAGAGCAAAAAAGGAATACTTGCTAGATAGGCAGGATTTTTTAAATAGAAATACATTAATTTAATGAATAAAGCATCAAACATGCACTGTAGGTCCTGTGTTTTTAAAGATTTAGAAAGCTAATACAATATGAATCCAACCATATAATCCTGTGTTCAAACAATGTGAAATAATAATAACAATGTAACCTCATCCTCTGTATTTCCTCATTTCCTTAGGGCCACAGTTTCAAAAGGTCTTAAAAAACATAGCAACAATACATTCCAACACTTCCCTCTGATTATGGGAAAGCACCCTGCCCTCCAAGCCTAGGTAAGTGTTGACGTGCTCAGTACCTCCAACCTTTTCCTCTATGAGCAGTTAGAGGAATGGGTCACACGTGTGTGTGATAGAGGTCAGGTCTCTATTTCAGCTTTTGGGCCTGGCCCAGCCAGCATTTAAAATTAGGCTTGGGGTTTGTTATCTGAAGAAGTTTCATGGGTTTTCACTGAAATATTGTGTGGTACTTAGCAGTGCTACCAATAAAGTTTTGGGGAATTGAGCTCCCTCTGCAAACTTAGATATTAATCTGCATATACAGGAGAGTACATTTCCTTTTAGACTAAAAGGCACCTCCCAAGTTGGTCTTTTAAATGACCTGTGAGGCCCTCGTCCTTCGATAACACCACCTTGCCTTCCCCAGGCAGATTCCTCTATCTACACAGCAGCCTTCGACTCTTTCTGGGGTTATGCACGACCTGAGGGATATATCAGCATGGAGCTTGCTGGAAGATGAATGACTTGGACAAAAGTGAGGGAAGAGTCAAACTTCATTGGAAATGTTTAGCAGCTTCTCTTGGGAAAGCTAGAAAAAGCCTGAATAACTGACAGGAACAGAGGCAGGCATGGACAGACCTCTAATGCAAACTCTGACTAAATTTGAAGTGTCCTGTGGACCTCAGTAAAGCACAAAAAACCCACTGTCTTTTAATAATGGTCATGAGCATCTCTACTTGTGCTCAATATTATTTCATTCAAGATTCTTGGGTAAATTTCTAGCTATTTACTTTTTTCTGTGAGTGAATAAACTGAGGCATTAGGAAGCATTTGGCAGCTGATTTTGTGCAGATAACAGCTGCAGATCTGGATCTATAATCTAGCAATCCTGATCACTAGGTAACTGCTTCACAGTGCATCCACAGCAAAAAAAAGAAATCATCTTTCTTTAAGCAATCTAAACTAAACCATGGTTGTTGTTTTGGTGTTTGGCTTTATTTGAAGATATCTGGATCTGTTTTTCTCTTGTCTTTGAATCTTCTAGGCAAAATGAATTCTACTCTAGTGCTACCATACTTTAGCTTCTGGAAACTAATTTAGTTGGATTCATTCCTTGATTTTAAGGAGATGCAAAATTGTTTTGAACTGTTGTTCCATCAGCTAATTTTGTTTCAGGTAAACCTCTGAGGGATTTGGCTATGTTTATGATTTTGTAATAAATATTCAAAATACTATCAAAACAGCCGCTCCCCAGCTAGGACAAAGCCACACCATGACCACAACATTTTGGTGACTTCAGCAGCACATGTTATGACAGAAATGCTTCAGTCTTGAGAGTAGCTACTTCCCTATTTTTTTAATTGTGTCTTTGTGCCAAGAATATTTGCTTTTCTTCTTCTTCTTCTTTTATGCACATGAAACAGAGTTCTCCATTACACTATGCTTCAAATCTGCATTTTCCAGTGCCTGGAAAAGACTTCTCAGCCCACGCTGTAGCTCTCTGGAGTAAAGCTTTTTGTACGCAGTGAGGAGTGCATCATGCTTCAACCATAACTGGAATGTGCACAGCTTTGTGAAGTTTCTCAGAATGACTCAAAGAGTGGAAGCAAATAAAAAACCACAGAGATATTTGTATCGTAAATGTGCTTCAAGTAACTGCATTATTACCACAGCACCTCCTAGGCTTCCCGTTTTTGCAGATTGCACATTGTCACCACTTCCTAAATAGCTGTATTTATTTATTGAAGCTTAAGGTTTTTATTTAACATCTCATGTAAAAGACACTTCTCCTTATCCAAGTCATTTAGGCCAACATCTCCAAATTTGTGTGCCTATAGCAACTTACCTTAATCCTTATTTAGATATGCATGCAAGTAGCTTCATTTTTAAGGGAGCCAGCTGAAGCATTTGTGAAAACCATACTTCTAATTTCTTTGGTTGCCTGGCTTTGAAATTAGGACCCAGCTCACCAGCGCAGTTAACATGCCAGGTGATATGAGAGTCCTGAGTTATGGCAGGGGCTGCAATCAGAACACCCATATAAGTTAAGCATAAGCTTGAGTGAAGTGCTGGATTTGAGGTTTTGTTGCCTATGACTGACACACATGGAATTCAGGTGAGATTGCTGTAGGAATGAAAGTTATGTGGTCATGTCTCCCTGGAGGGGCATTCAGGGCATAATTCCCATTAACCTCTTCCAGGATCCCAGCACTGGCACTTAGATTTGGAAACGTTAATGTGAACATTGTCACTAAAACTCAGAGCCATGGGAGGAAAACATTTTGGGAGAAGCTAGGAGCCAGTTGGAAACTTTCCATGAGAAAAAACAGAGATCTCTTCCCTTACAAAAGGAGAATGTGTCAAAATTATACTTTGTCTGTGACAGACCACACACTTGCTCCCATCATCCTGAATGCAATGTAACTGGGGGTGGAGGCTGTAAGGCAGACACGCAGTGGGCTGGGTCCAGCGGAGCCATGGTAGCAGCTGAAAATCTGCCTTGAGTGGCTGATGGCTGCCCTGCCAGAGAACCACAGCACTCCTGGTATGAGCAATGAACAGCAGTGAGTTGGGGAAGTGGCAAATTTTAGATTTTAATTTTACAGGTTTAGGCCCCTGCCAGGTCTATAGTATCAGCCAAAACCACAGAATTTCAAAATGTGCCTTAACAGCAAACCGAAAAATCGATATGCCTTCCTCATTTTCCTGGAGCATGACAGAAAGCCCATTTAGTCAACAGCTGTCTTTCTGTCAGTCTCAGTGGGCATTGTATAAAATCCTGATGGACAAAAATAAACAGAGGGAAAATGAGGAATCTACTCACACCCAGATTGCACCTTTCTGATAGGAGTCCCTCTGTGGAGGAAGAAAATAGGTTTCATGCCATATAAATAGATAAAGCACAGCAATCTTGCCTGTAAGAAGACATCAGTAGCAATGCATGTTAAGGACTTAGCTACTTAAGTCCATTTCTTTATAGTAGATCAAGTAAGGAAATGCTGAACTGTAAACCTTTGGTAATTTACAAGTGGGCACAACAGTAGTTAAAAGCATAATAGATTAAGAGAGATTGGATTGACAGCATTGTAGAAATCTTGGTTGGTAACTGTACTTAGATGGCCAAGATCCTAAGAGCACTCATATAATAAAACTGTGGTTAAGGAAACATTTGTAGATTGAAGGGAAATGATAAGAGAGTAAATTATTTACACAATTTTTTTCAGCTATCTGTAATTGTGGTTTATAATGAAAATATGAGGCCAGATCTGATCTCTAAATGAGTGCAGCTCCATGGGTCTGGCTTGTAATTTACAAGTAATTTATCTGAAGATAAATGACAATGTATAAAATTATTCATCGTTTGCATGGGTTAATGTTAATTCATATATGTACTCTTTCTTGCACTTTTCGTACAATGATGGAAGTTTTGCAGACAAAACCAAAAATACAGTCTCTCGAGTCAGACTGTTTCTACCACTGTGTTACTGAAATTTCTAATCATCATCTCATGACAATAGTTTCAAGGGATTTATGAAAAAGTAGCAAAGAATACACTTTTCTGTAATTTACTATTTCCTGTAATTCATCATACCATTTTTTTCCCAAATTGCTTTGACTTTTTTTCAGGAGTATCATATATCACAATCCCACTACTAGTGACCCTTTTTTGAGTGATACTCTCCTGCCTTTGTGTATTGTTTATTAATTGCTGTTTCATTGCAAAGACAACTACAAAACTAAAAGGTAAAGCAAGAGACAACTCGATAGGGTAGGACAGTTGACTAGAAGGCTACCTTGGCAAGGGCTTTGGTTTACCAAAAAAAAAAAAAAGATTTAGTTAACTTAAAAACTTCAGGTATCGCTGACCTAGTAAGTGAAATTGTACAGTCTGGGCTGCACAGAAAGTCAGGCTAGATGGTCTATTGATCCATTCTGGTTTTATGATACTTGAATCTACTTCAAATCTATTGAAGTAGACACGGGCAAATGTTAAACATAGCCACACCAAGTACATTTGGAATGGATTCACCTTCAAGAACCATAGCTAATGATGGTAAAACAAAGCAAAAAGAATGGTGACAACACTGAAAAGGAAATGCAAAGTATGATAGAACATAAAGGCTGGCTAAGGCAGGAGTCTGCATTAATTGCTTCACCTATGAAGCCCATGAGAATTACTGCAAGCCCTCACTTTTTGAGTGGTTTGTCTACTAAGCTAGAAGATGAAAAATAATGAGAAACTTGTGGGGAGTTTTTGCTATGCATAAATAAAAAAAAACCCACAGGTTTTGGAGGACAGGAATTACTGTCTACAGAGGACAATCTGAACATATTAAAGGCAGTGTTGCAGATGTGGGTTAGGTGTGTAGTATTAGTACCTTTACAACACTAAGCCACCTGAACACAAGAACAAGGAAACACAGATTAAGATGCAATGCTTATGACATGTCTTTTAAAAATTGACACTTGCATAATGTATTTATGTGTAGTTGGAACTGTCTTTCAAGATTCCCAGCAATTATTTGAGGAATGGCTGCACTCTCAGTAATCTTCCTATTGTGGCAAATGATCAAATAATTACGGAGCTAGCTGGGAGATGGAAATTTTGCATTCAGTTTCCAGCACTGACAGTCTTCCTGTATGACCCTGGCTAAGTCATGCAATCTTTTTGTCACTCAGTTCCTTGTCTGTGCTTTGAGTATATGAAAAAAGAAAGTATTTTTATTTGTTTGTTTATCTCTCCGAAAAGCTTCTCTAATGTCACACTTGCTGAGTGCATCCTGATCCACAGCACACTCATTAATGTCTCTTTGTGAATTGCACAGTAAAAGTCAGTCTGAGTAACCAGACCTCACCCAGAAAGATTTTTAGCAACTTGCATACACCAACAAGGAAGTGATGTAGTCCTGTGCTCCCATTCAGTGAGCTCCTGTTCCCCTGGTAGGTGGTAGCAACCTGATGAAAGTTTTACCAGTTACATTCTTGGTTTTATAGAAAGAAAATTACTCTTAATTAGAGCGGTTCTAGGAAACAGGAAGTGTTCTCAGGCATGTAGTAATTACACAGCGAGTCAGAGATAAGTGTAGGGGACCAACCGTGCAGCACACAGTATTCTGCTGGGTGAGAAAGCACTGTTACAGAAATTACAGCAGAAGCCCTCATCCAGCTTTACAGCTCCCGACAAGTGTATTTACAAAGCATATTGGAGCTATGCAACACGGTCTTCTCTTTGCCCATGTTAAAACATAGAGAATAAAACCAACAGCTGGAGGAGCAATACAAACCTTCCTTGGAGTCACACCTTGCCACCAATCCTTTTGAGGAACAGGTGGAATAGAAACAAAACTAGATAAGGCCTCAACTGAAGATGCTGCTTGGGGGTACTAGCACAGTTTCTGAGAAAGGGAGACTTTCCTCCTTTATTGTCACACTTTTCCTTTTACATGTTGTCTTAACGCCTCAGCGATAGTAGACACATTGACCATCACTTCAGATTTGATGAGAACCATGAAATAGGCTTCAAAAGCAAACCACTGCATTTCAAGTGCTCCTCAAGCCCTTTTTCTCTATTAAAAGGCAACAACTAATTTTTCTCTGTTTTTCATATCTTCACAGGCATCCAGATTTCTCTTGTTTGAAAATGGCTCTTCTCTAGGATTATGTGACCAGTGTACAGTAAGCATTTTTCTTTCCTTTTTTGTTCAGTTTGTGGAACTGCCTGAAGGGAGGTCATGGTTTCCTAACAATTACTTTGTGTTTTGTTTATTCTCTGAACTGATTGGCAATGTCCAAAATTTTTGCTGAGCTGTGACCAGTCATGGAACTCACATGGAGGAAGTATGGGGCAGATCCTGCAAGGCAAAGTGACTGGGACTTGAGGGTATGTGGGAGATTTTTTTTCCTTCACTGACGTGGCTTCCCACAGTTATAAGGTGACTAGTTATGTGTCATTAATCTGGTTGCTTAGGCTTTATCGTCAGCCCCTGACCTAAGCCTACTGATGTACATAGCTTCCAACCCCTCTCAGAAGAGCAGTCATACCTACCTTAAATGAGTTAACATCTGAGTCTATATTTATTTTCAACATATGTTAAAAATGTTTTTTAAAAAAGTTAACCTTGATTATATGATTCTCCTTATCTCTTTGTTACCTTATCTCTTTGTTAGCATTAATTATCAATAACTTCTGTTGTATAAGTGACTGAATTTCAAAACAACTCATTTCACATGTACCCTCAAACCCCTCTTTTAGGATTGTCCTTCTTGTGCCCAGAGATGCCCACACCAGTTCTGTCCTCCTCTTGCTTTTAAGTTTCCCTATCCATAAAGGAGTCTTACGCACCTCTTGGTGCAATGGACTATGTCTGCAGCACATCTTTAATTCAAGTATCTCCATTGTATGTCCAGCCAGAACCCTATGAGAGTCTCTAGTACAGACGAGCTCCTGGGAACAATATTTTGCTATCAGAAGGTCATGTCGTACCTAGGGAGCAGAATCTGACTCATTGCACTGGAAGACAGACAATTGTCTGCACCCCTAAATGGCCTGTGAAGGCCTTGAAGAGGCACCTTGCTAAGGTGTAAAGGGCAATTGACATTCTGTCAGCGTGTGAGAGTTTCAAAACAAAAATAGCAGACTTAACATGCTTTTTCTGTGTCCTTGGAACTTCAAGGGGTAAACATATTCATTTCCTTTCATTTTGCATCCATCTGATCGCTTTTAAACATAGTTAGTATCAAATCTTTCCAACACTGATACCTATGGCAAAACTCCCTCTGACTTCCTTGAGACAAGGATTTGGCCCATAAGAATTAGTGTCTGGGAAGGATGCATTGAAGTAAATGGTGATTGTCAAAGTACATTGGAATTTAGAGCACATTTGTTGCAAAGATAGAAACTCACTGGGGTATCTGATTGTCAGAGTCAATTTTATTTTCCTTACCTCACATGCACATATTTGAACCTTGTCATGCTGCAAAGGGAAATACCTCATTAGATTTCACTAGGGTTTCTTCAGAGTTGTTTATACACTGCAGTCAATAAAGATATTTTTTGTTTAATAAATGAAATACTGGAATGGCCTGTTCTATCAGGAAATTGAAGGAAGTGCATTTATCCCTGGTAAAGATGAAGCTCTCCTTTACAGGGTGCAGAAAGCCTGCAATGTGTATTATTCTCCAAATAGTTGAAAGATTTATAGTGGTAAATGGATTCTTTTTCAGTCTCTTGATCATATTATCTGCAACAAAGCAAATGTTACAAATAAAAACAAGAGTAAACCAAGAGCATTTCTACGTTCTGTATTTTCAATTATGATTTTAACAGAAATGATTCACTTGTCCTTTTTTCATTTGGAAACAGTTTTACTTCCCTTTTCCCCACTGGACATATAATTTTGATTTATAAACACAACGATCTGGAGCAAAGGGAAGTTTTAAGCACAGTACATACTCCTGCTGAGGCCTAGTTTTATTTTGTCTAGAATTTTTATCTTTATTTTTTTACATTTTCAGATCGATTTTATCTTTCTACTTTAGAGATGAAAAACATGGTTGCAGATGACATATTTTGCCCATTTCAAATTCACACAGGCCTAAGGTTTCATCTTGCACCCAAGGCCTCATTTTATAAACATGGTGAAGAGTTCTTCCAGTTAAAATGTGCTTTTAACTGGGATAAACCTGTCTCCCCATGTTAAGACTTATAAATCTTCTCCACAGTGCTATTTACAACCCAGCTACTGCATGCTTACTTTATTGACGATGAATGAATAAATCAGTTTTCCACATCACCCCATTCTCTTTGCTGATGTTTTGATTTGGTGTCTATCCAAAAGTCTCTGATCATAGACACATGATTATAAAACCATCTCTCGCACTGAAAACTATTTAAGAAACAAGCAATGGAATTAACTTCTTTTAGATATTGTTTTACACTGCACATTTGAACTTGGGGATATACATTTTTCACAGGGCTCAGTTCTGCTGGGCAGAACACTCTGATAAGACTGCAGAAGCCAAGAAATTAAATGAGGGGTTTTTTCATCATTCACTACTTGGCTTGAGTTTCCACAACACAGAATCTATGTCTTGAACTCAGCTGGGGCTCTTTGAGTGGATGCAGGTGTCTCTACCCTTTAAAGATTTTTAAATCCTTTAAAAGAGTTTCATAGTTTTGTTTTGATAGAATTGTGGGGGTTTTTTTAAATTATTATTATTGCACCACTCAGGTGGAATTTTGCAAAACTATGAGAGGGAAAAGGATTGGCCATCAAAGATTTGCACTAGGGTTTTTTCCATTCCCTAAGAATCTAGGAAATCCAGAAAAGTATTTTCTTTCACAACTTATGCTTGAATTTTGAAAAACACCGTGTATAAAGGCTGTGGGAGATCTGTTAAACTACTGGGAAACATTTTATATACTAGGATCAGAGACTGGCTTGGGTCTTAGCAATAGCATCTGTCATTCTTTTCTCCCCATTAGTTTAGGAAGAAAGGGACGGACATGAGCATTTCTAGACCTGGATCTACTCCTTTCCTTTGAATTCTGGGTGGAATTCAAAACTAGAGGGAGCCTGCAGACCTCAGGCAGCATCTAGTGATGGAAATAACACAAAGACCAACCTTGCAAGGCATTTGATCTCACAGGAAAAGAGCCCCTGAGAGCTGAGCATGATGGAATTCAAACCCCATGTGAATCCTTTGCTCATTTGCAAAGCCAAAATCCACATCTTATCCTACAGCTCATCCAGAGGTGAAAAGCCACGGCAGTATGACACTTGACAATTCCCATTGTAGGACAGGTATAACACGGTTTGTAAATTGAGCCTTATATAAGCACGCTGTAATCAGAAGAGGACAAGTGTCCTTTTTAATTTTAGAGAACAGAAGATAGTTGAAGGGAGTGTGGGATATGCAGAGAGCAGCAGATGAGCTGTCTTGGAGGATCTTGTTTTCATTACTCTTGATCTTGCAAAGATCTATGGTATCAGTATTGCCTGTTCCAAACAACATGTCTTTTTGTTTATACTCAGCTAAGGCCTGTGCAGATAAAAAGGTTGCATTACTTTTTCTGAAACCAAATTCCTATATTTTTTTACGTGGAATAGAGAAGTACCATGCTTGCCCACATTATTCTTCAGATTACCTTCAGTCTTATTCCAAGGGAATCAGATTTTGTCATGCACTGACAGGAGTGCCTGGCAATTGTAGCTTAATTTTATTAAGCCCTTCATAACATACTTTGGAAAGAAATCAGTGTCTGTATCAGTCACTGAAAGCCCAGGCAATATTTCAGCGTACGTAGCTTGTTCAGGTCTCGGTGGCAGCAGTTAAGGTGTCAAAGAATTGGATTGAATTCACCATTTAATTCAAGAAAAGAGCCATTTAAAGTTAACACGGGATTGACTCAGTCTAGTGACACTGGTGATTTTATGCTCTCTGTCTCTGTCATTTCCCTTTTTTTTCCTCTACTGGAATAAAACGCGGAAGAGATTCTGTTGGGATATCGTGCTGATCAGCCCCTCAGTGGCACCCTCGTTAAGGGTTCTATCTTCCCTCTGTGGTTTGACTGCTACCCATCTAACTCTAACCCTTTTCCTGAATTGCCTCAGTTAGGAGCACAGTTGCGCTACAGTCTCACTATGTAATTTGGTGGTGGTTTAGTCAAAAGAGAAGTGAGGACAATTTAACTCACTTAAGATCTCAGTTGTCCTCTTTCTCTCTCTGCTGGCTTTGGAAAAGTGTGACAAGGCACTTAGAGAAGCAGCGTAAATCAGATGAATCTGGGCCTCTGTTTTGTATTCAATATTTTCCTACAACAGCCATCAACAAACAAACAGCACTAAGGCACCAATAATACAGCTAAGAAAAATAAAAACCAAGCCGGAGAAAGTCCAGCCATTGTCCATTGTAGAGAAAAATAAGAAGATTCAAATTTTGAGGCAGATTATCTCTCTGGGACTATTTCAGATGGGAAAAATTACTCTGGAGCAAGAGAATAGAACATTAAAATCCCAAAGAGCAGTAACAGACAAGACATTAGCTTAAAGACCTCCTAAAAATAAAGAATGAGACTTTGTCCTGGAAAACACTGACACCAGCATGTGACCTGTCACAGAGACAGGGAGATACAGTGCAGAAGGATAGTGAGGATATGAAAAGAACGATGATATCACAAGTAAAACAACAGTTACAAGGAAAGCTGAAGACAAATGGTAAGGGAGCAACAGCAACAGATGTTTTCCCTTAAGGTCATAAATGAAAACAGAAATCCTGATGCACGGGAGCTTTTCCGGAGAAATACATCTATATCAGGGCATGAAACACTAGTGAAACAAAAACAGAGCAAAACCACAAAGAATAAAAGCAAAACAGTCTCCTTTTTGCAAAGATAATTAGGGAAAATACCCAGGTAGCTGGTGATGGGCTGTTGTTTCAGCAGCGATCACACCTCTTCCCACCAAGACATGCTGGGTTCTGGTGATGCCTTCCTGACTCGCTGCCCAAGGGCAAGGTAACCAGCACAAGGTTTGGCCTGAGGTGGTGGATGTGCCACGCTGTGCTCAGCAGTGGGAAGCAGAGGGAGGGGGAGGACAGCAGCACTGATTGCATGGGCCGAGGCAGAGAGCAGGGATAGTACAAGGGGCAGGCAGCTGGGTCCCCTCACCAGTATGCTGCCAGAGCTCGCGAAGCTAGAAGTATCGTGGCTGAGCAAAACCTGCGTTGCACCACACCTTACTAGTAAGCAAGTGAGGCTAGAGGGAGCCCAGCAGGGTTTAGTGGCTCTGGCTCACAGCAGGATACCATAGCGGGCTCGAGGAGGGCCTGATCTGGGATCACTGGCAGTGGGGAGAAGCCCCGTGGGAGACACAGTGCTGCATGTGCTGGTACTCTCCCTTAGACATCTGTAACTGGCCATTATCAAGGAGATGAAGGGTCCTTGGTTCTCACCCACAGTGTCTCTTTCTGTATGCCCGTGAGGCAGTTTTCTTGAGCATGTCATGATGCTCGCAATACATTGTGTCATGGTTTATGTGCAGACAAGTTAATGCACCCACAGACCAGAGACAATGAAAATTTGAGACCCCTGCAATCTTCATTTTCATTGTGGAGTTGCTTGTCAAGTCCAACACAATTCCCCCTTAATGGGGCAATTCTCTTTAGACAAGGAGGGCCCAATAGCATCATCTCTGAAATCAGCCACCTTTAATCCTCTAATCAATTAGAGAAAAGCTGAAGCATTATCTAACCCTCCTACCATTGCTAGAGCAGGCTAACTCTTCCCTTCCCTGTCTCCCCCTGCCCACAACCGCTGCCAGCCCATCCTTTCCGAGGAGCATGGTCTGCTGGGGTATTGCTGGACCCCTGTGTGCTGCATCTTGGGCCATGAGGTGCCCCTTAGAAGTCATAACAAGTTGTATATGAAGTGCCAGAGCAAAGGCTGTGCTCAAGTGAACGCTGATGTGTTATCCTATCCTAGCAGGCAAGCACACTGCTGGCAGCTGTGGGGTGAGCGCATCCACAACCCTGACTTTCCACATGGATCTCTGCTCTTTATTTTTCCCCTAGAACATCCACATTTGATCTCTGGTCAGGAAAAATGCAGTGAAAAGTGCTTTCTCAGACCAACTCCCTTTCAAGACTGACATTATCAGCTTGGAGTATTCGCAGGGTTATTGGGTGTCCGGAAGAGGGAATGGCTGGGATCCGACTGCACCGTTCAAGCCTAATCCAAACACCTGCCCAGATTTAGCTCGGCCTATCAGGAAAGGTAATTTAGGACCTGGGGAAGATAGGGTTTGGAGCCTGCATTTGGCAAGCCAGCCAGCCACCTCTGAATGGACCTTCCAGATGAGATAGTCTGTCACAAAAAAAAGTTCATGGAGGTGTTAAGTGCAAAAGCATTCCTGAACCAATAGCAAATAATAAAAAAAAAAAAAAAAAAATCCCACTTTTACCAGGAAAGAATAGTTTTCTGTGTGTTTTTCAAAATGTTGTTTGCATAAACAGCTGGGAAAGAAAGAAAACGGAAAAAAAAAAAAAAAGTACCACTGTGATTTTCACAGTTCTGATAAACATGGTGCATATGCAGAAGAGCTCTGGAGGCCATCTGGTCGTGCAGTCAGTCTAGCGCGTGCCTTGCCGGGCTGCAGACGTACCTGTTGAGCACAGGCGGCTAGCAAAGCTTTATGCTCTACAGCCTGACTGATCGTCAACGGAAACGAGGCCGTATGCATGGTGGGCGTGTGTGTGAGTGCGCGTGTGTGTTTGGATCGTTGAAAGAGACAGCGGATACATTTTTAATGGACCGAAGGGACTTAGGAGCCTGTGGCCACGTTTTTACAAGTGGCTCCCTGTTGGGGATTCAACACAATGTCATGGCAACGCCACAAGAAGTTGCCACTCCTCAGCCAAAGCGCTATAACTACCTTTGAGCGCTTGAGCTGAGAGCTCCTCCTACTCAGGTGGTGTAACTCTAACCTCAGGATAGCCCCAGTACAGTCAATGCGCAGACATCAAGCATAGACAGCTTGTCAAGGGATGGGTGGTAAAGTGTTATGCTGCCATAACTCAGCTCTATGTGCCAGCACACAGGATCCTGCTTTGGTTCTACGTGCATTTTTTTAACAGGATTCCTAAATTACTTGGGTAAGTTTTCTGCCTCTTTGGGGGAAGGAAAAAAAAAAGAAAAAAAGAGGAAGATAGAAAAGCTAAATGCTCACAGTTTGAATCAACAGGAGAGCTGACCATGAGCAGATTTGTGAAACATTATAGCACTGTTATTGTGGGTTTCCAATTGCAGAACCAGGAATAAAACTGACACAAGATATAATCAAAGAAGAAGTAAAGGACTGGAAAAGAAATAATGCTAGTCAACATTGTTTTATGAACAATCAGTCTCCTTGGACAGATCTAATTTCATCCTCTGGTGAGATTATAGACTTGCTTGATAAAAGTGGCTGCATAAATGTAACAGACATTTTAAGGCTTTTGACTACTACTACACGAGATTCAGACTTTCAAAAATTACACAATATAATACAGCATGTGATGTACTGAATGGTGTAAAGAGCCAACTAAGCATCAGGGCCCAAAAAGCAGTGATCATCATGCGGGCATGGCCAGGGAGGCTAGGTGCTCTAAACTCCTCTTTTGATTAGACAGGAGAAACGGCTCACTGCAGAAATCTTTGTGTTTCGGGAAAAAGAACTAGCCAGATGTGTATACAGTCTATTAAATATCACTCACCCAGTCCCAACCTCATTAGTTTACAATGACAATTAAACTCTCCTTTGGATATTTCCAAATTAACTATTTTGGGGAGACATTTATGAGACACTGGGATTCAGTTTCTCAGATAAGAACAGGAAAAGACCTGTTAATTTGAGGAATAAACATTAAAGAACGGAAATTAGTTTGCGTTTGACTTACAGCTGTTCTTCCTTAAATCTGAACTTCCCAAATGCAAATACCAATAGCATTTGAAAACCATTCTGCAAAAATATGTCTCCCTTGCCATTTTAATATCATTGTACTGGTGCTCCCTAGTTTTCCTCCAGTTTTTCTCAGTTTAATATACTTCTTTCACAAAACACCTTGAAGTAGATCTCTGTTTACAGTTTTGTATAACCTGTGAATCATGAGCTTCTTCCATTATTTAAATTGTTAATTACAATGCAAACAAAATGAAAAGTTTTTTGGGGGGAGAAGAGCAAGAGGCACCTTGTGTTTTTATTTTAAGATTGTAAAAGGTCCCTCCCATAGGAGAAGGTAAACCACATCGCTATTGTGAAACCTGGTGAGAATAATATGAGTATAAACTAAAGTGAAAGAGAGCTGAGTATTTCCACCAGACATAAAGTAGCAAAACAAAGACAGCAATTTCAGCAATAAAACCCATTTTTCCCAATAAAATTATTTCTTTTTCTGAAACTATTTTTAGTCGCCATTTCTGTAGCAGAAATATTGGCTTTGTAACCTATTATGTTAGCATAATATAGATGAAATTTAGTTCATTAGTTAATATGCCTCCTTGATACACATTTCAGTGCATCTTTAACCAGATTTTGTTATTTCAAGATAAAAACAGGAAATCTGTGGAAAAAGGTGAAAATAATTACATGTAACTGAAAAAGCAGTGGTATAAAAATCTTGCTTTGTAGCTTAAATTTTAGACAGAGTGGACATTTTTTATAAATGTTTAGGGGGAGGAAGACAAAACAAGTCCTGGTTGTTATGTAATGCAACACAGAGTTTGTTCAAATCCAGTGACTAGGGAGATTTTACTTGATCACTAGGAGCATGAAAGGTCACTGGCTGGCTAGTTGGCCAAGTATCGAGTGGCAGGCCAAGGGGCTAGTGGGATGGTTCTCCACTTGACTGATACAAGGGCCTGGGGATATAATAACACGGTAATTTTTAAATGCAGTTTTGCATTCCTGAGGAGAAAGGAGGGCACTGAAACGAATACTGCTGTTACATCTCCACAAGCATCAGTTTCCCTTAAGCATTGGAATGACATACCACCATTTGTCGTCAACCTCGCAGTCACTTCCACTGAGCATTAAACCAATTAAGAACCTTTCATTTAAAAAAACCTCTCCTTCTCTGTCCTATTTTACAACAGGGACAGTCTCAGGTGCTGTGCTGAGCCCCATCAGACAATACCTCAAAGAAGAATTGAGCAAACCTGCTTGGTTCAGCAGCGTAACCTCTCATCCCCTTGCCGATGCCCACGGCACAGCCGTGGCACCCTCGCACTAGCTAGCATTCGATATTAGAGCCAAAGCTTCCTCTGTGTAACTGCTGCTGGAGATTTAAAGTGTTTCTGCTTTCCCTCTCACATCCCTATGAGCTAACCACATACCCTTGCTACTGCTGTCCTGTAACTGCCTTGAAAAGAAAACAAAATAGAAAAAAAAGAAAAGGATCAGAAATCCCCTAACTAATTTTATCAGCTAGAGAGCTGGCAAGCAGAAGTGTATGTGTTGTAGAACCGAAACAGGTGTGGTTTGAGCATTTTCCACATTTGGTCTTGGCAAAAATCTGAACAGAGGGTATTAATTCCTCCACGCTGATAACGAGGGCTTGGAATCCGTTATCTGAAATAAAAATTCTTGGCAGAATTCCTCACATACTCAAATGGGCAAGAAAAACTGATAATGATGTTTTTCTTTTTTTCTTTTTTTTTTCATTAGGAACGTTTCCTAAATGCACCATTTTTTGTGTGAATTTTACTGAAGGAGTTTTTGTTTAGTGTGCTTTACATGTGAAAACATCCCTGCCCCTCTCTTTAAGAGTGAGCTGGATTCCATGGCTCCATCTCAAACAAATACCCCACTGATTGATAGGTGTGCATCTCTGTGGGTATGTGTGTGTGCCTCTCTGCTTGCATACCCGCCCATAACGCATGCGACACATCCAGTGTCATGGTTTAACCCCAGCCAGCAACTGAGCCCCACGCAGCCACTCACTCACTCCCCCCCCACCCAGTGGGATGGGGGAGAGAATCAGAAAAATAAAGTAAAGCTCGTGGGCTGAGATAA
>JAVKLA010000054.1:13100485-13129702 GCA_034782735.1 Sagittarius serpentarius | reverse complement strand
AAATGACAATAATAATAAAAGGATTGGAATACACAAGACAAGTGATGCACAGTGCAATTGCTCACCACTCACCGACCGACGCCCCAGTCGCGCTCCTCCTCCCCCCACCCAGCTGGGCATGACGTCCCATGGTAGGGAATACCCCTCTGGCCAGTCTGGGCCAGCTGTCCCAGCTGTGTCCCCTCCCACCTTTCCTGTGCCCCTTCAGCCTCCTTGCTGGCTGGGCAGGAGAAGCTGAAAAGTCCTTGAATTAGCCTACACACGACTGAGCAACAGCCAAAAACATCAGGGTGTTATCAACATTCTTCTCATACTGAACTGAAAACACAGCGCTGTACCAGCTACTAGGAGGACAATTAACTCTATCCCAGCCAAAACCAGGACAACCAGGTATGGTGAACTTGCACGATAAGAATAACCTATTGTCACCAGCATCTCTCTGCAAATGTAAGAAACTGTGTAAAAACCATCTTCTGGAGTCAGAGGCGACTGATAAGGCTTGGTAGGTAAACCAGGCAACATGATATCACATTGCCTGGTTGCTTGTTCGGGTCATTTTCTCTGCTGTCTTTTCTGACACTGCATAGTGCTGAGCACTGCACACAGCGGAGACTTTGGTGCCCCTAACTTTGGGAGGGACTGCAGCTGGCAGGGCAATGACAGCACAAGATTTAAGACACAGACAAAGTGAATGAAAGGCTTGTTTGATATTATACGTGGCCGGTTCTGCCTTTCTCTTATTCTCCACTCCTTCTGCTCTGTGCAAGGGTCCCATAATCATCCTAACTCTGGAGAGACACAAAATCCCTGTCAAGAAAATTTAAGCTACTCTGTGCTTGCAGGATTTATGCTACCTGTTGGTGGTATAGATGATACACTATATAGTGTGATGATGGTATCCCAGATGTTTCTGCTCAGTGGAGAACACAAGTTACTCCTTGTCTCAAACTTCTCCAGAGACCCTCTCAATACTCATTGCTTCCACAATGCAGAGAGTAATTTGGCCAGCTAATAAAGAACTGATAATGCTCGCAAGCATGCCTGTAGCAGTGCAGTAGAAATGAAATTGGAAAACGTAGCCAGCTCTCAGAGCGGGGCTTAGACTGTCCCCTTACATGCCCTGGCTCTTTGGCCCCTAGGTCAGCCTAACTCTTGAACTCCCACACTCTCACTCTTACAACAAACCTCAGCATCTTTACTGAAGTTGCTCTTGGGGTCTATTGGAGGCACAGGTTTGTGTCTTACCCAGGTGAGGAAAGCACTCAGCTGGAGGTCCCCTAGTTTGTTTGAGTGCTCTGCACACCAGCCCATAAGAGCAGAACACTTGTTTTGACTTTGTTTTAGAAGAAGAAGAGATGGTCCATTTCTCTTATGAAAGACAAGGTTTGCTGCTGAGTTTCAGACACTGATTCCCAAATGGGTAGGCGACCTCTGTGCCGTGCCAAGTGAGAGATCAAGGTTTCTCCTATACGGTCTGTGATCTGTGTGTGGCATTTCACCAAAGCTGGGGCTTTAGGGCTCACAGAAACCAGTCAAAGCAGCAGGATGTTCATAGATTTACAGATACTCAAGAAACATGGTTCTTCAGACTTAAACTATGTTTCAGTGGTTTCTTCCTGTTACATTTTTCTGTAAGGAGAAATAGTACAACAGTAGTAAATTATGTTTGGGGTTTGGGGTTTAAGGTTTTTTTTCCTATTTCACTAGTTATTCTTTGGTAAATAAGACTGTATAGTTTAAATAGTCAAATTGTAGTTTATACTCAATATGATGTTTTTCCCAACCTGAAGTCCAAATCTTTGAGACATGGATTTTGCACCCCAATACGTGTCATGCCTCTAAGTGCTCTATAAACATTACATTTCCATCCTATTTAAGATCGAACTTCTCAGCTCATTTCTGGAGTTCCTGAAATCCTCACATTACAGCTCTCTTTTTCAGCAGTGTCATTCATTGTTACCTAAGTTTGAGGGCTGGACTCAATTCATTTTAGGTCTTCAACATCTTAACATCTTCTTCATAGTTCAGTTAATTTAATGCTCTTTAGTTTTGCCTTCAGATTTGCATTGATTTCACTGTGCTTGCTTTGGTTACATTTTCCAGTGGCAATAGTCTTCTCACTGGCTGAATTCACCTCTGTCAACACAACAATGCCCATCAATCACTTATACCCAAACTCGGCTTCTGGTTAGCAAGTCCCATAGGAAAAGCCAATGGTAAACAAGGGGAATTCTCAATGAAAAGCCACACCACGTTTATTTCTGCACGTACAGGCTTCAGTAACCTTTTTCATTCGTTGGCCAAACAGAATACACTGGAAAGCCCGTAATCCATAGATGGCCAAAGGATACGGGCTTATTCAAAGGCAGCGCTCAGGAAGGGTGGGGTAATGCCAAAGGCCTAACGTAGTGCTTTACAGCTATGAAATCCCAGCAGTTTTTGCCAGCTGTAGCAGGACTCCACTGTGCGGGCGCCAAGCCACGGGGCCACACACAGGCTCCGTGGCTCAGCACCCACACAGCCAATGGGGTTTTTTTTAAAAGTGAAAAAAAAAATGCTGAATCAGACTCTCGGAGCCTAACCAAAAAACATGTACATAAACTATAATTTTTATTATAAAAACTCTGGTTGGGAACAAAGATATTGTAGAAAAGCTGGAGAAAAGGGGAAATATTCCTAGTGTTAAAAGCGAGCTAGAGTTCATGGCGTTTGACCACAATAGTTTTCTTGGCTGCTATGGTTCTACGACTGATTTAAGAGGGTTTAAGGTTAATAAACCATAGTTGCATGTTATTATCTGTGCAGCTCTTGCACTCTCGCTAGCAATGCCATTTATTCATAGATTTATGATGATCACCATAGGAGTATAGAAGTTATGTGTTTTTCAGGAACATTTGCTGGTGGAGGGAAAAAATGAGAGAGGGGGAGGGAGAGAGACACTTGATCTTCTAATCTGTAGTGCTGCTACATCCAGGCCATAAAAGGTATTGGTCCATAACCTGGCCCAAAACCTAGAATGCACAAAAAAACCCCAAAACTCCTCCTCACCTAACCAGCATGACCATAAATTCAAATGTATCAAAAAGCATTGCTGGTCTCAATATGACTGACGGATGGGTGGGTCACGAAAAGTGCAGGTAAGCAGAAGAAGAAATAGCAAAATTAAAATGTTGTCCCTTGACACAAGAGGTAGCCTTTGCCTTTAATAGATTCCACAAATTGATTCTTTTTTTAAAAGAGAAAAAAAGGGGGGGGTGTCTTTTTTTTTTTGGTCTTTCATTGCTTCAAGACTTTAAAACCATACTATAAAAGCTGAAGGATATTAATCTGTCATAAAAAGCTTAACACACAGTGATATAAATGACAGGAAAATGATCTACAACAGTGTTAAACCACAGAATAATTATTAATTATTAAAGCTTCAGCTCCAAAATATTCTGAAGGGGCTTTCCTGCTTTCTGTTAGGTCAGGAAGAGAAAAAGTAAGAAAGAAAGAAAAGCCTATAGTCCGTTTCCAGTCTCTCATGCTTTCTGAGCTGAACTCTGCATACAAATCTATATTTGTAAGACACCCTCATCTACCAGTTAATCAAAGCCCTGGAAATTCAAGGAAACCTGTGTTTATGGAAATCTGGCATTTCTGTAAAGTTTTGAATGAGAGCTAAATAGAGCAGTTCATCTCATTGAAACTAATGGCTTCTGCCAAGTGGTTTTGCAGTGCTGGGTCTTCTGGCACAGTCAGCATTTAGGAATTCATTTATGAGCTGGGTTAGCTGGAGACTCTGGAATTCAAATTTATGTCTAAGACTTAGTGGTTTATTCCTGATAGGTCTCTGTAAAGAAATTGTAATCAATTTACCAAACTCAGACTTTGTAATATGCAGAATAGAAAGCTAGCCTTTTTTTCATGATTTAGGGCTTGGGATTTTTTTTTTCCTGTCCCCAGTGGACAATTGCAAATTGTACACATGTACATTGTGTAACTGAAGGGGGCTTTTTAATCACCCATTCATACTTGCTTTTGAAAAAGCTTTGTCCTTGTGCTCTTGACTTGACTTCCTACGGGCCTGATCCTGCTCCCACTGAAAGTGCTCACATTTTCCTTCGGGGGAACACAATCTTACTTCAGATGAAGTCACAGTTGCACATAAAAAGCAGAGAAAAGTGTGGCTTGTCACACGATTTGATTTTATTTCAATCAGTATTTGCATGAACACGCAGTCAGGCTCTATTAAGTACTTGTTTGATTTGCTTAAAAAATATATGTCTCCAGGAGCTGGCCAGCATATTTGAATATTGGCTTTTTTTCTGAGTCATAAAAACCTAGACATTTTTAGCAAGCCATGAACAAGAATTGCTCTACCCTTTCAATGCAACTATAAATTTGCTCCTTTTTTCCCCTTTTAGAACTCCTTTGAAGAACTCATTGAATAAATTAACAACTTGGAAAGCTGCCTGCCGTTTTTGTTGGCTTTGGGTTTCAGGGAGTTGCTTGGTAAACAAAAGTCAGTGGATTCAAACAGTAACAAAGTAATTTAAATGATTAATCAAGTGTTAAAACTAGCTTAACCTCTCCTGTTTTACAAACTCTATATCACCCTCACTAAACTAATAGAGGAATAAGACACCCGTCTGGAAATCTCATCTGAAATATTAGATTGAGAATCAAAAATTCAGCCAAGCAGTGTGGTTTGTAGGGATATCCTGGCGGATAATAAATTGCATTAATCTTACTTAAATTTTCCATCTAAATCATGTCTTGAGACCATATTGCACTGAGGGGAATGTGCCTAGCTTTGAATGCATTGTGCTACTGAAAAGGTTATTAAAAGGGGAAAAAAAACAGATAATGACCTTTCTTGTTTTTCTTCTGACTACTTTTTCCAATATTGAGGAACCTATGTTAAATATTCTGGCACCTAATGAAGAAAGTCTGCTTTCTCCTGCCAGTGCTTATGTTTTCTAATAGAAGATAAGAAACTCACATACTCAGAACACTTGAGGCGATTTTTTTTTTTTCTGGCCAGAAATTATATGTGTGGACAAAAATAACCTCAGAGTTTTCCCAGCATCGTCAGAGCTAAGTATTTTCCTCATCTTGCTCATTCAGAAGAATTTCACTTTTCCAGCTACACGGAGTATGAAAACAATATCTGAAAAGCTCCCCTGGGTTTTTCATCAACTTGCAAATCTGAAAGGAGTCCAAAGGTTATGAAGTTCTGCCCGTCTTTTTTGCTTCTGTCCACCATCTACCACACCAGTGTCACTTCCTAAGTCTTAAACGAAATAAAAGATGTTACAATGAAAGGAAGAGTTGCTTAAAAGCACAGCCCCTTGGAAATTGGGAGTGGTGCTGTCAGCCACACCAGCAGATGGGAAGCGGAGCTCCGCAGGCGGGAGCATCACTCCTCTTGGTGAGTTTGTCCTCAAAGCTGATGGAGGGGACCATGCTGATGTCCTGAGTGTGCATGGGCACATGCCTGGATTGGGGCTGCAATGGGCAGGAGCAACCCTGGAGCTCCCACTCAAGCAAGTGGCGAGGGGTGATGCCAGCGTGGTGACGAGGAGACCGAGTCGGCTGGTATCGCAGGCAGGGGGCTTCCGCTGGGCTTCAGTGTTTCCCTGAGGCCCTTACTCAGCTAAAGGATGAGTAAGTACAAACTGAGGAGGGAGCTGCTGCCACTTGGCACCAGAAAAGCAGTAGACGCGTTGTAGTTGCGGGACACAGTCATGGTCATGTTTCTATCTGGGGAGGGAGGAGGGGAAAGATTGATGACGGAGGAGGTAAGTCCACAGAAATCAGCAGGATGGGGCCTGACATACTGGTTAGAAGAGGCAGCAGTGTGGCTGTTGCCAGAGCTGTCCGCAGAAAGATGCGATCATCACCAAACCTATCAGCAACCACATCATTCAGGGCCGAGAAGAGGATTATTTCTAAAGAGCGTTACACAGTATTATGCAATGTCATGCTGATGAACAATTTTGTTCACTTCCTATGAAAATCTGGCCTTGGAAGCCCTGCAAAGTTTTCAGCAGCTTCTGTCAGTATTTCATCCCCAATTCCAAGTCTTAGAGAACTTTTGGAACAGGCATGCACCGGCCTGGTCTGAAATGAGAGAGGGAAATGGTCCCTCCGGTGCCTCAGGATGCACCTGGCTGCACACCTGATGTGTATGGTCAAGCAGGGGCTGAGGTGGATGGAAACGTGTTTCAGCTCTCCCTGCCCATGCCCATGCCCGTGCCCAACTCCTCCCAACCGCGGTCCTGCAGCCCTGGGCTAACCAGCTGTGCGAGAAAGGGGCAGGGTTAGTTCCTCCTAAAAACGTGACTCCTGCTGTACGTCCCATGATGGTATCTGAGGAGCTTGCTTGCTTTTGCAAATGCTGTCATCTCTGCAAACACTGCAGTCATCACAGCAAAGGACTGCTGACTTTTTGAAGCCCCGCGAGAAGGGCTGTCCTAAAATATGTTTTTCTCTCTTTCTGCAGCATCAAAAGCTGAAGTAAGAAAGATCTCTTTTCCATGCAAATTGTTTTTGCATAACTAGGAAAATACTGAACCAGCAAATTCTTCCTGGGAAACAAATTCCCCTTAAAATCAATGAGGCAAGCTTCCCACTTGTTTCTATGGTGTTTTGTTATATATTAAACAGCCTTATGAAAAGAAAATATTTCAGCTGTATTTAGAAGCATCAATTTAGAAGCATCAACACTTTAATATGCTGCTAAATCACAAACCAAGCATAAAAATGAGTCATCTGAACTCGAAGTTTGTACATTTCCTTGCACAATTGTTGCAATCTTCTCCAAACTGACTCTTTAAATTCTGGTAAATCAAAATTAAAGTTATGCTTCAGAGGTAGTAAATACTTTCAAGGCACCTGAAGAGTCTTAATTCTTCCCTGAAGTCCAGGCACACAGAAAGGGAGAAAGGACGGGCAATTTAAGAAACAATGAGACTTTTAAAAATCAATTCATTCTCATTTAAGGTCATAAACTCTGAAATAGCAGTCTGACTTGATTTCAGGAGAGGATTAGTGTTGCCTGGGTGGTTTTGCCCTTCCTTTTTTCCCTTAATGCATTTGGATTTGTTGTGAGTGCAGCCTTGACTGGCGTATACGATGCTTGAGTTAGGGTAATTATATGACCATGTTGGGCTTTTTATCCTTTGAATATGGATACATGTTCTCAGTCTTGGCTTCATTGTGATGTAAGGTTTTGTTCTTTTTCCTGTCCGGGAAGATATTATGGATATATGCTCGAAAGACTGGGCCAGTTCTGAACATTTCCAGAAATTCAGCGAATTCCGATTCAGAATTAGTAGTAATCCCCTTATGAATAACACCGTGAGCTGGACCCCATAGCCAAGCCACCGGCAAGCTTGCATCCTGTGTTTGGGATTATCTTCTCTTTGGCAGGGCCAGGAAGAGCAGCAGGAACGCCCTCCACACCTGAATCTGCTGCCTGTTGAGGTTAGGGGTGCGGTACCGATGCGCAGGCAAAATCATTACCCGGTGCTGGGGAGTTCCTCCTCCTTTCCGGCTGGCGGTTTTGTGAATGGCAGTCCCAGCCCTAGCCCCTGGGAGTGGCACACGGATCGGGATGCGTACTGGGAGCCCAGCTCCCGCATCTCCCCCAGCATGGGGTTGCTCTCGCTTCTAGTGGCACAGATAACAAAGCTCCCATTGATCTCCAGGCCACAGGATCAGCTTCATGCAGGCCTAAATCGCTCATCTGTTTTTAATGCCAAGAGCAATTTGTTTTCTTTATGGGCAGTGTGGTTGCAAACCCATGTTGTTTAAGATTAAACTTCTTTCATCTGGACAATGGCAGCAACAACAACAACAAAGAAAAAAATGCTTTTGAAAATAATGAAGAAAAAAATCAAGTAAAATCAAGTAACTTTTTTTTTGTATAAAAGAAAGTAATTACATCCAGGCATCCAGGCTGACCACAAATGCCAAGTTTGTGCTTGATGCAGTTTTAACTGGTTGAAATATTATTTCTAAATAAACAAAGTTTAAAATGGAAATTCTGACGAAGCTTTGACTATATTGCTATTACTATCATGTTAAATCATTGTTATTGTCCTAGTGGTGTCAGTGCATAGCTACAGTTGCTTGTGGAACGATGAAAGCTCAAACCCAAAAAACTCAGCTTCTCTTATAAACTTCAGAGAATTCAGCTAGAGAAGAATTACATCCACCCAACTTTTTAGCATGAAGTCATACTGGATTTGTTATAATAAACAAGTTATTAAATGTAGCTTCTCTCCGAAATCATTTACATGCTGCACAGCTATTCAAGGAACTCTGGTTTATTTTTAGTACCCACACCTTATCTAGGATGTTCATCACAACATTAATAGTGCAGCAATTTAAAAGGCTGCTGTCCACACTGACCTTTATTTCTTGTTTTGCTGGAATTTTTTCCTGGAATCTTTCAACAGGGATTTTTTGGGGTGTCAGCTGTTGCAAAAAGCTTCAGCAAGGTATAATGGTGGTTCAATTTGGTTTAGATCATTTATTTGGGTATTAGCACATTTGGAACCCATGGAATTGACTCAGGGAAAGTGTGATTATGGTAATAAAACTGGACCATGAGGAGTTGGACCCTCCTAACTGAAAAGACTTTTTTCTTTCTCACATGGACTCACAGATTTTTATTAACAAAATTAAGTTCACACTCTTCTCATGTACTTACTTCACTGTGTAGCATCTATCACAAATATTTATGATGGTGTCCTCCAGGTCCTGCATATAGTATTCATGCAAGCAATAAGTAGAAATGCCCTCTAGTTTCTGCTGAAAGACCATATAACTGGGCCTAGTCATTGAGAAGTGCCACACACAAAGGGGAAGAAAAGCAAACTTTCTGCCCCAAAGGGCTCCCAGTGATGCCTGTTGGCAGCTCAGAGCCCCTCTGCCCTGGGCAAGGGAGCTGGGATCCCCATCTGGCACACAAACCCACTGCTCCTGCAGAGACAGTGATGCTGCACTGCCTTCAGCATCAGCTGCTGGCACCTCAACGGTGAAATAAACTTTCTTCTGCACATGCATGAAAAAACTTTTATGTTATGTGCCCAAAGGTCTGCACAGGCTACGGATTTTAAAACTATCTGTAGGTTTAGGCACTTCTTTACCATTAACAGCCAAACCACACTGTCTACCCAGCTCCTTGCTGGCACCTTTTAAAATCCATCAAGACCAGATGATGCCTACTGGCATGGTGGTTCTCGGAAAAGCCAAAAGAGAAGAAACAAACCAGCGTCAGAGTAAATACGTGCTGTAATCCATCTTGCTCTGAGTGCCTAGCTGCAGCAAGCGTAAGCTAGCCACCCTGCTCTGCACAGTTGTGAGCTAAGGTGCTTGTTGTGCAAACTCATCATTTTAAGTGGGACACTGACAGGGGTTATTTATGGAAACCTGTGCCTGAGGAATATGTGTGTATATATAGTGCAGCACACAGGACACATACATACACCACTGTCAGGGTGCAAAATCATCCAGCAGGCTTCTTGCACAGCCGGTCTTTTTGTCTTGGAGGAACAGCGGTTTGAAAGATACTTGGCAGTAGCTTGAAAGCTCACTTTCTCATCTAATCACTGGTGAAAATGACTGTGATGTCCAGGTGTTACAGCTGGACAGTTTGTCTTGCTCTGTGCGTTGCTACTTCCTTCCTGAAATAATAACGAAACCATACCGGCTTACTGTGATGACCTCTAGGAGGGATTTTCCTTCCCCTTCTCTGTCAGCTGGCTCTTATTTTTTGACAGGTCTGTTCCCCTGTATTTACCACGTTACACCTCTCCTCTTGTCTAAAATAAATGGTCTGTGGGAGGGTGAGAGAAGGGGTCCAGTGCCTGGTTGCCCCTGCCGCACATGAATTACAAGTCAAGACAGAGCATGGATGGACAATACTTCTTGATGTCCTCATCTCTGGAGAGAGATTGACAGACAGGTTTGGAAAAGAGAAGGAAGAAAAGCTGGAGAAACTAAAACTACCCCCAGCCCTTCACGGTCCAGTACTGTAGTACTCTTCACTTGGAAATCAGCACCCGTGGCCATGAGGTCCCAGTCACAGCTCTGCAGGCAGCAGCCCCTGCGGACCCCACATTCAGCACGTCCCTCGGCCAGGAGCACCTACAGTGCCGGGAGGCTTCCCTGCAGCAGGCTGCGGCTCAGGAACGGGCTGGGCTGCCTGAAGTGTCACAGCTGCGAAGGCAGGCAGACAGTGGCAGTCCTCACCTCTGTTTTTCCACAAAACACTGGGCATGGTCACAAACCCAAGTGTAAAGCTCCTTGGGTACGGACAGGGTCCTCCGTGGTGCAGGCTCTAGGGTAGGCCGGGCTCCTAGACCCCTTGCACTCCATAACCTAGTTTTAGCAAGCTGTCTGTCAGTCGGTGGATGGCTTGTCTAAAATTGCTGAACTTTCTGGCTTGCTGAGCTGGACACCTTAAAAAAGTGCTGACTTCCAAAGGTGCTGGCACCAGCAGTTTTCTTAGAAGTTATTTATTCTTTGGTTTTTTTCCCCTAACTGAATGTTCTCTTGCTTCATCAGTTCGTTTTTTCAGCATTCATTCTTCTAATTTTATTAGAGAAAAAGGTAGGTGCTCTAAACAAGACAGAGATAGAAAGCAAACACACACCCCCCAAGAAAAAAAGGGGGGGGGGGGAAGTGAATTTCCAATAGCTCAATTTCAGCTTATTTTAGTGAAATAATCCAAAAATTTGGTTTCCCTTTATGTCTGAAAAAAAGAGCCTGAGTTCTCATTAGCATGGTGCTATTCATGAGATCTCTGGTTCTTACTGAGTTTGCTGGAGCCTAAATATGAAGTGCAGAGAGGTGCCAAACTGAGCGAAAGACATGCCTTTCTGAGTAACGCGGCAATTAGGGCTAGGTGTGGTACAAACCTAACTTCGGCTGGAGGGCTGGTATGTTGCAAAGCGGTTGTCCCTTGGCCCACAGCAACGACATCCTGAATAGAATTCTGCTTCTCCAAACTTCCCATCTTTTGGGTAACCCAGACTTAGTTTTAATCCTGGCTGCAACATTACTGGGCTGAACTACAGCCTAGAGTTGAAACACTTCTGAACTCGGAGACTCGGAGTCTAAATGCAAATCTGGACCTAGCTTTACAGTTAGGAGATGTCTGTGGTTGTCATCATCAGAATACACTGTAATTAATAATAGCTAAGGGAGGGGGTTTCACCCCTAGGTCCAACAGCCCTTTATAAGAATGGACATAGAGTTTCTCCTATTCTGCAAATGAGGAAACTGAGGCACAAAGTGACTTGCTTCAAGCCACTTACCTTATAGTGTGTAGCCCAACAGTAATTTTGGTGGGTCACAACTCGGCCCACATAGGAGTCCAGTGCAGGCAATAAAGCCGCAGCTCTTTATTTGAGTTAGTACTGCAATGGCAGCCTGATTTACAGACTCCTCTGCGGCTGGGGTCAAAAATTAAGTCACTTCTCAGCTGTGGGGGCAGACCTGCCAACTGTAATTAAAAGCTTTCCTTTGAAATATGTGTCAGACTTTATACACGGTGAAAAGTGCTTCTCACAATATGAGCTTTCAGGCTGCTGCACCAAACAACATACATGCGGCTAACCACTTCTCTGTTGGGTCCCAACAGCATCTGTTCCACTGCCAGCATTTTACTGGCATTCCACCGAAATCAGTGTAGCGTGCAGTTCTGCCAGGTAGGGCCAGAAGCAGTTAAGAGGTTAATAGACTCAATCCGACTTCCAACGACAATGCAAACCTCAGAGGTGAACCGAACAGCCTGCTATCAAATGAGGAAACCAGGTAGACTTTGTGATGATTTGACTAATTGCAGGAGAAGTTGCCTCTTCCCACCCCTCTTCCGAAATGTATGCTGGCTGGAAGGGAGTCATCGATCACAGCGTGCACAAGAGTCTTAAAACCACTAATTCAGGGAAGTGATCAAAGGTAATTGTGTGCCTAAGTCATCTAGGCCCTTTTGAAAACCCTAGTGTCATCTCCCTGTTCTGGAAAGAGCTACCTCCAAAATTCCAGCTCCTGCTGGGAAAGCGTAATACCATCCTGGCTGTCCCTCAGCAGCATGCTCTGACTTCAGCGGGGGCTTTTCCTGCAGTGAACGCCTCACCCGCCGCTTTTCAGGTGGATTAAGCTGTCTGTGGAGAGTCACACGGAAGGCTTTCTTGTGAGATTTCCAGAGCGCCTTGTCTCCAGCCAAGTCAGAAATACTGCTAGCACAGCCACCTTGTGGCATTGGAGTATCTGCACTTTCAGTCCCGGGAGACAACAGGAAGAACGGAGTCAAGCCAGAATTTAAAATAAATACATAAAAGTTAAGCAAATATTTTTGAACCTCTCGAGCAGGTTTGGGTTTTGTTTGATTCAAAGTAATAATAATACTTAGCACTTACAGTGTACTTTATATTTTGAAAGCACCGTACAGACTTTAACTACTTAGGTTTTGGGCAATGGTCTGGATCAGCTCTTGTTTGATCTGACTCGGTTCTCCTGTGCCTGGAGAGTATATCTGAGATGTCAGAAGAGAGAAGCAGGAATGTCCTTTGTGTCTTTTGGGTTCTCCTTTCGATTTTTGCCATTGAGCCCATTTGTAGGAAATCATTCCACCTCTTTCTACCTTAGTTTACCCAACAGAGAACATGTTCTCCAGCCTCGCTTGCAGGCCTGTTGTGAGATTTCATTTCAATGATGTATCTAAGGTCCTCTGACAGTTACTATGCAGATGCAGATGTTTCTCATTTTTTCTCACTTGCCTGGTGAAAATTAAAGCCTAAATTGTGAATGAAATATATACTGGCAGCCAAACAGCTCAAACCATCCACGATTACCTATATTGTTCTAATAGTAATCTCATCCACTGCCTGAGGCACAAGGGTTTTGAAAAGGTTACAGTAAAATATGTAAATAGATGAACCATATGCATGAAAAAAATTCTCCTGGGCCCTAGTGTATGTCTATTGTGGCTTGAGCTCTCCTTCCAAGAGTTTTTCCAAGAGTCAGCTTTAAAGCTCGGCATAGCTACTGGACCAGTTTATGATCTAAAGACATATTTACAAGTTCAAACCACTTCAGGAGCTAATTATATTCTGGACATGCTACAATATTTGGATGCCAAAACGTCCGTATTCTTTGAAATGAATGTTTGGTAGCTTTCTCAAGAAGACCTCGTTTCACAAACTCCAGTTACAACAAATGAACACATGTTCCTCTTTTTGTTTCCTCTTTTTTTGCTGAATTTGAGAAAAAAAATAATCATACCGCAATGGAAAACACTTCATTTTCTCATTAAAAAGTACATTTCAGCAGCTTTTCATCACACTGTCCTGCCACTGTCATCTTTCTGTGAAAGGAGCTGCTATGAAGGAGACAATCTTCTAGTCGCCAGTGCAGCATGGAGAAGGGACACAAATGACTGTGGACAAGCAAGCAGGGCCTTCCTCCATTGACTCCAGCAGTTGCAAGGAGAGGCTCAGTTTAAGGGGAGCAGCAGTCATTAACCAAGGCTTCTTGTTGCCAAGGCAGGTTGTTTATTCCCTCACCTTAACACTTCTCACGGATCCAGCAAGGGGACCAGCCTGAGTGGAGGTGGACGGGGTTGCTCTCACGGACCTGGTGCTTGCCCCATACACTGTACAGGGCTACGCCAGGCGCTGCTGCCTTGATTCCCAGTGTCGTGCCAGCAGGCAGGCAGCTGGGGAGCCTGCTGTTCTCTGTGGATGTGGAGGCTGCTGGACGCTTTGCTGAACATGCTTGGGCCACAGCAGAAGTAGCCTAAAGCCATCAGAGAAAGGAAGCAAGGGCCAGAGGAAATTCCTCACTGACTTCAGCGCGCATTTGGTCAGGTACAAAGTGTGAGACAGCAAGACGGGACAGCAGCAAAAGTGGGAGCTCTGGGAAGAGACCATCCAGCTGGTCATGTTCCCAGGACAGGAGGCTAAAGCCGATGGTGAAAAGGAGCCCAGCCCTGGCGTGGGGGAGCGTGTCATGTCTCTGCATGGTGCCACTCCAGCTGCAGGCAGCAGCTGGTGAAAAGGCAGGAAGCCGCTGGTAGGGGAAAGCTGGAGGCTGAGCTGCTTTGTGTCCCTGGGACGTAATGCAGTGTTACTCGGTAATGAGGCTACAAGCAGTGGGTGACATGCCAGCCCAGTGTGCACATGTCAGAGCCACGTCTGAGTGCAACCTATTTGCCGTATCTGGAATCAAGTTTTTCAAGTTTTCCTTCTCACAACTGATCATTTACCGTCCCTATGATTTTTCTTGCTGCTTATTCTCCATAGACGTTGCCACCTCTTTGATCTCTACGTAAATACATGCAGCTCTTGAGCACACTGTTTACATAGATTAAAAGGAATCCTAAACCTTACATGTACACACTGATAACCTCAAATCTGATTTGTGATTGAGTACCTGAAAATGGCTTTTACTCTCTGGAATTTTAAGGTTTACAACAACAAGCCAGATGTCTTAAGCCTTAGACAGCACAGGCTTTCCCCTTTGAATACAGCAAACACCGGTTTCCACGGTAAGGTCGGATCTCCAGCAGCGGTGCCTCTGAATACCAGAATGGCATTCGAGCCTGTGAATTTTACTGTGATCCACAGAGCCAGTTTTATCTTCTATGAGCAGGATCAGTTTATGCATCATCCTGACAGTGCAAGTCTCTTGAGAGAGGTATGCTGTGCTCTTAAACTCTTCTCTGAACCAGAGAAACCAGGCCTTAAAACATAATGTGGTACGGTGTGTGAAGTAACTTGAATGCTATTAAGTCATCACTGAATTTGTACAATTTCTGTATATGTTCAAAACCTGATGAACTGTGCTGCTCACGATCCTTCTCAGTAAGATGGCCTCATCTTTGGAAAAGAAAGGCATGAGAAATGTTAGCACAAATCCCAAGATTGTGAAACTACAGAACACTGCAAATGGTTAACGTATACAGTAAGGCCAGTAACTTTCACAGCTTCTTGAATTGCTTGTTTCATTGCTTACTCTAGTGGCATCTTCGCAAACATCGTCACCGATTCTTAGCATTTTAATTACAATTAAAAAATTGTGTTCTGAAGTGTTCTTGCCAGTAAAGCTGCATACCAATATAGACTGCAGTAAAACGAGGGAACAGCTTGTGTGTCTACACCAACACCAATACCAAAACCACCCCAACTTACTAGACAACCTCACAAACATTCATAGGTCCACTAATTATAAACTGTAGTCATTAGAGACTATTTTCCTCATGCACACTGACCACAGGACTTCCCTGAATTAAATCTTGCCTGAGCTAAGGTAGGTCATTCAGGGGAAAAAAAGCACTGTAAGATCAAGGCACAAAGATTTTTCTGCAGTACGTGTACTGGGACTTGGGCTTTTAGAGCACAACTACCTGGTGGTGCCAGTACTGACCCAGAGTTACAGGAGCCTTTGATGTGCAGGGCATGGAGACTCTTAGGTGAAGAGGAATCTGTTACCTCATTGATGAGGTTAATCCTGTACTACCACATCTGTGCTGCACACTGTGCTGCGTAGCTCAGCTCATCTAAGGCAACATCAGTTTCAAGCAGGCTGTGGTTATTTTTAAAAAGCCACAAAAGCTGTCAAGAGGCTTCCTTCTACACGTTTGTTTCTGGAAGCCGCTAGACAGAGAGAAAAATCATGGCAACGCAGGCACAGGAAAGATCTTACCTGCTACACAATTATTTTCAGGAATGAGATGCCACAATGCACTGATTTAAACGGTGCTGAGATCGTGTATTAATGGGGTGCGGTGCGTAGAATGAGTTCACGTTGAATTGCACAAAATTCTGAAGCAGACAGTGTTTGGGGAAGAACACATACACTGAATAAAGACAGGCTGTTTATGCCTGAATCAGCACACGAAGTTGCCATACAGTAAGTCACAAGTGCATGGAAATTTACCTCACCAAGAAGAGATACTGTGATAAAATTTAACAGGCTTTTTTATTTCCACCTGGCACTTGACACTTTAGTCCTTTTCAAGTGTCTGACCACCTCCATGTGCTTCGGAAACCTCTCTGCCAATCCCAACAAGGCCTAAGAAGATCACAGGAGTTTTCACATACTTGGCTGCCCCAACTTATTAAACAGTCTCCTTATAGGATGTTTTTATTTTTCAGCCTATATCCCAAAAATCTGATGTTCTTGGACAAGGAAATGTGATTGCGGGTGGGCTCAGGAGTTTCTACCCTTGCTGCTTTCCTACCTGGTTTAAGGAAAGTTCTTTAGACTGGAAAGAAGCTTCTCCTAGACTTCTCTGGGAGGTGGTTTCACAGCCCTAACTCACGCTGAATGGCTCTTAACCATACATATGGCCAGTCCTTCGGCTGATAAAAAAGGGGAGAGTGCCAGGGTTTTCCCTCTTCACACTGTGTAGGACGACTCATGTCATCAAAAGCTGCAAAATCAAGCTATGAATTTTACAGCTTTAATGTATGGATCACCCACTAAACTCTCCAAGTGGGACCTGTAGATCTTTAATAAAAGCACAGTTTTTAGTGAAAATATCTACATGGATCCAATGCTGACTTTGAAAAAAAAGAATTCCCTCTGTCCCACATAAACTCACACCTTCCTTGCTCCACCTTATTTTCAAAGGAAGCCAAGGCAAAGAGAGAGGCTTTGTAATGTGTTGAAGGTCAGAAAAGCCAGACACTCATTCCTGGCAATACCTTGCCCCAGAAGATGTGTAGGAAATCCATGCAGCCCTGCTGGTATTGAAGGCTGGTTTAGAAAGTCAGAGCAGGGTACATTTACACTAGTGTTTGATATCTATCCCTGAACTAGTCTTCCTGACCCCATAATATCAACTTAAAGGGAAAAAGGCATTTCCAGAATGTGACTTAAATCTTCCTGAGACAGATGATGAAGTTGGCCAAATGAATCATGCCCTCATACAGCCTGTATCTCTCCAGGCTAGCTAGATGTAGGAAACTACTGTGTGGGCACCTGCACTGGAGATGTTAAGGCAAGTGAGTCCCACTGGAAGAGACTTTCCTAAAGATACCCAAGGCCTCTGCTTTAAAGTAACGATAATATTGCAAGAGTGCAAAAAATAATTATTTCCTAAGTTACCAAGATGTGATGAATTCTAGAGTTTTTCCTAAATTATGTTTCCTACTAGTGTCTTCAACCCACATTCCTCCTGCTTCCCTGGAGTCAACTGTGGATAAAAGAAAGTGAGTCTGAGGACTGATGACTGTTGAACCCCTGCAAGTATAGGGCAGTCTACGGAGTCACAGCTTGGTTTCTGTAACTGTTCATTTTTCAGGAAGCTGTCTGAATTTCTTTACAGCCTACCTTACTCCTTTGTGCCTACTTGGCCTCACTAGCCAGCATATTTGAAGGACAGAGGCAATACTCCAACCCTCCCTACACAACCTATCAGTCACTGTTCCCATCCATCTGTGTAACAGGCTTAATGGTCTAGACCATGTGGCTTCTCTTCTAGCTACTTCACACTGTTACCTCCAAACAGAAACAAAGTACAGGAGTGACAGGGGGAGAGAGAAGTAGCTCTGTATGTTTTGCTACTGCTTTGCATCCCCATGCACCAAGGACTGAACCCTACAGCAGTTTGTACTATGAGTCTGAGTATCTCAGAAGAAGAAAAATGCACAGTTCAGTGGTTTTGGTTGGTAGCTAAAGAAATACAAGGGACACTGCTGTACGGCCTTGTGTTCCTGGTCAATCCCCATTGCCACCTGTCCTGGCCAATACTGAGTTGTTATCTTTTTTCACTCCTGCTGAACCCTTTCCAGCAACCTATGAAGACTGAAGAGCGTATAATCTTTTGGGAGTCGTAGGTAGATTTCTCCTTAGTAATACCTGTTATTTGAGCCAGACTGGAAGAATCTGGTGGGCCCTTACAGAAAGCCTCCAAGGTTGGTGAACACCCCTGTGTGATTTGCTCTTGTTTTGCCATTGCTAGTCCAGCAGTCAGAAGAATTGCTATTGAGCTTGAAGGTACTGTGCACATCAGAGAGAAAGTCCTGCCAATTCCTCTCACTCATCTATATTGATCCTGTTTGATATCAGTGGGATATATTCATCCAGAGAATGCCTGACTGTCAGCAAAAAGGGCAGCTCTTCTTTTCAGCATTTGTCTTCCTGCAAAGATTAAGGACCTGGTCCCTAACTCTTTCTGTCATGGAGAACTTGCCCCTTTAATGTGGGTCCAAAGTCCCTGCAGCTGAACATATGCTTCCCAGATGGACCTAATTAAGACTATGTGGCGGCATTTGGGGGTGAATAAATAGAGAAAGAGGAAACTTGCTTAGTGGGAGGTCTATGGAAGGAGCTGCAGAGGACTGAGAACTGGGAGACCACTAAAGTGACCAGCTGGTGTCTTGTCACTGAGAGCCACAAAGAGAGGAGGGCTTGTAGACTGAGTCCTTCATGTTACGGAGTCAAGCTTGAGGGCCAAAGGACATGGGGAACAACAGAAACAGAGCAAAAACTAAATTTCGTGGTGTGTCTGGAGAGAAACAACTCTGAGACATGGCAACTGAGACATTCCTGCAGGGAAGGACAAGGGACGGCTGCAGCTAAAGGGGGCTGTTCATGAGGGCAGATTAAGAGCTGTGGAAATTGCAGAAGGCGGCATAACTGCAACATTTGTCATGTTTGTAACACCTCTGTTTGGGGCAGAGCTGGTTCATTTTCAACCATTTGTATAGCTGATGAATGCTAGTTCTGTCTTCTCTCCTCAAAGAGTCATGTCTTCTTAAAGGGTAATACTGTAAGATTCTCAAAGGAGTAAGTAATTAGATTTTCCTTACCTGCTGCGAGGCAGTTACTCTGACTCTTTCTCCCCAGGTAGGGCACCTGACCAGCTCTCATTGCTTGGTGCACTCCCACCAGGACCCGTCTTTCAACAAGCAGGAATTGAGGACCTACAATTTTAGAAACTAGTGTTGGAAGGCATTGGTGAGTCTGGAGGAGAGGTAGGTTGACAATAAACAGAATATAATTTGATACTACCAATGTGACATGAAGCAGAGGAACGGCTGCAGCATCATGGTTGTAAATTCTTTGGACCAGTGACTGGTCTTGGCCACGGAAACAGCAGCTGGAAGAATGGGGCCACATTAGGGTTTCTGGGAACTCTTGTCATGCTACTAATGAACAAGTGTGGACTTCTCCAGTCAGATGGTTGGCTGTCATCTCCCAAAGGAGGCCTGCAATTCAGCTCCTGCACACACATTTCATTCTGACTTACTGACCTGCTGAAATCCAGTGGGAGAAGTGACATCGTGGTTGTGCAACTGGGACTGGGTTTCTTATAAAAACAGTTTTGCACACCAGGATTTTTACATGGTCTAGAAAAAGCCCAAGACTTGTATGTTACTGGTGCAATTTCATAATCACTGCTACTTTATTGGAAAGGTTTTTGTTAGAAGTCCTGTAATCTGCCACAGCAAGGTGCATTGATCCCCCCAGGGACAATGACCAGTTCATCTCTTAACATCCAGCCTGGGTTTAAAGACAAAAACTGAAGACCTCAGGTTGACCAAAGGGTATGTGATTTGTGCTCTCCTCTCACCCTTTGAAAGATGACAGTAAACACTGCTGAGGGAGTACCACAGTGGCGTTGGCAACCTGGTAAGTATGCACAAAGAAACCTGAAGGCTCTGGAAATGAAACAGTTCTTCTGGGCTGAGGAATGAGTCTTCCAGAGACTGTTCAGGCAGTTTAGTGGATCTCTGAGCAGAATGATGGGATGCAGATAGGGTTTTGTGTGTCTCTAGCAGGTCAGGGAATAAATTCAGGGTAAAGTATTGGGAAAGAAATACAAGTGCAAACACAGCTGTCACAAAAAAACCCCACAGCATTTCAGGCAAAACAAACATTAAAGGGGTGGGGGGGAGAAGCTGGCAAATGTACCTAGTTCTTCCAAACAGGAGAAAGGCTTGCCTTGCTTCCCATCAAATCATTCCATTTACCATTTACCTACAGGCATTTTGTGAGATAGCACTGGAGATTACACGAGTTTCTCTGTGAAAGAGCTCGAACACCACGTCCTTCCCATTTCTCTCCCTCTCCCCAGCGTTCTCCTCCCCCGGTTCTGAGTCCTTTCCAGAGTCTGACTCCAGTCCCCAGATCCAAGGATGGGAATTCTTTCTCAGGGAAGACTCCGTTAGACCTCTGGGCTGCAACAGTTCCAGGAATGTGGCTATGGGAGAGCAAAACCCCAGAAGAAATATGAAGTTCATTTTTTAACTAAAATTATGATTTATGAGGAACAGCTGAACAGACTATGCGAGGTTTCATTTAAATAGATTTGAAGGCCACAATGATTTAGTGGAACTGTATACGCTTATTCTTTTGTGAGACTTACACATCACATGTGTAAGTACCAGGCTCCTTTTCCTACTGTCTCTATGTTTAGTCTTACACATGATAACCATGTGCTTTCAGCACCTCACATACAGTAATGGTTTTTTTTGGTCAGAAAGCCCCTTGAGAACTGAGAGAGGGAGAAATGAAATGAACAGACTAAGCAAGCCCAGGAAAGCTGCAGGCAGGCTGGGACCAGGCGCCAGGTTTCCCATGTCTCAATGCCCGTTCCTCAGTTGCTCCCTTTCCTCCTCCGTCTGCTGCTGCAGTGGACGCTCTTCCTCACCCAGAGCTTCGTCGTACATTTCTGTGCTATTGTCACAAGTGACAGTTCATCTCCAGGAGTTCCCCAGCTGCAGCGCTGGGTGGTGGGGAGCAGACTGGGGACACGCATGGGACACTGGAAAGCTCAGCAGCCGCCTTGGGGGCTGCTGGCCCCTGTCATCAGGAGTGCTTTGCCATGACTGCCTTCATTACAACTTAGACAAAGAACCCAGGTGAACGCCAGGCACAGAAGCGAGTATTAACACGCAGAGAAGAGCTGATGTTCTTCAGAGAAACAGACGGAAACACACTAGCTTAAAAAGTCACAGAGGAATCGGTGAGTCCACTCAAACATAACCAGTGGGCTCTATCTACTTAATCTACAGCTCTGCCACGGACAACCTCACCCAGTCAAACACAATTCTCCCCAAAAGGCAGGTGCACACACTTGGACCTTGCCCCCATTTCGGTAATGCAACACGGAGCCTCCCCTCCTATGCCAAGTCTAAGACAGCAAAAACTATTTAAACCTTTAATAATGAGCTTAGCCCCTACCTCTGGCTAAACCATGTAGAAAGGGAGTAACTTGGAACCATCTTCATTCCTGTGGGGTTTTTGTTTGGGCTGGTGCACTAGATGTGAGGATTTTAAGGATATTTTCTCTGTGTAAGTCTCCCATTACCATGGTTGAAACAGTTTAGTCAACTTTAATGTATTTTCCTTGGCAAAATACCTTTGAAATAGCAAAGACGCTTATCTTCAGTTTTGGAGGTCAGGGAAATGTGGGGTCAATTTGTGTATGTGTTTGACTGCCTAAAGATATCAGGTGTGATTTTTCAAGAAGGTGTCAAATTGGGCCTTTGATATCCCATTAGAAATCAGCTGTAACCTGAAGTTCCTAAATCTTCTTTAAAAATCTGGATTAACGTACCCATAAGCATCCTGTGTGTCATCTCTACATTTGTGGATGAGCAGGGAGCTGAATATTGGTTTCTTCTATCTCAGCAGAAGGCACTAAAAACCACTTGGGTTTTCTACCATACAATTTTAGAGAAAATTTCTCTGTAAGTTGTATTTGGCAGACTGTCTTCAGTGAGTGTAGTAAAAAAATATGTGTCTGCTTTTGCACTCCTCACTTTCAAATTTAATTGTAAGTTGCTTATAGTGTTTCTTAATGTAGAAGCCCAACAGATATGAGAAAGTCTGTCTGATTGCTTTTCTTGCACTTAATAGATAAACGATCTGCTCTGAGACTAACACTGGTGGAAGCTAAGCATCCAACTTTTTTTTTAGTAAATCTATGTCATACATGATTACAAATTAAAACATAAAATTATATAATATATACTCTGTTTCTAATCTATCTATGTCTAGATAGCTCATAGCTAATACCCCGTATTTATAATGATTCTGCTTCTCTTGGAATGGCAACCTGAACAAGGTCTCAGTGTCACCTGTGTATCAATAGAAAGTAAGGCTCAACATTGTATGGAAGTGGTGTTTACACCATCTCATGTAGCGGCCAACCAAGACTACTAGAGCTTTTTTGGCCCTTTCATCCCAGACAAGGTGTAGAATAGGATCAGAATCCATTTCTTCCTACTCCACGTTGCTTCTTCTGAAAGAGAGAAACAAAACCTCTTCAGGGCATTGCCTGTGTTTTATTAGTGCTAGGGTCAGACCATGGAGGTCAGCTCCATATCCTAAGTACTTCAAGTCCAGCAGTATTTGGATGTAAAGCTGGTCTCGTGTCAAAGAAATATACTACCTGGAAAAAGCTATGTTTACATACTAATCTGTTTGCCACTACATGCTGATACATTTGAGCTTAAACCAAAGACTTCATAGACGCATAGGCCTGGAAATCACTGTTGCTAATGAGCTCTACATCTAACTTGTAGGTAGAAAGTGGCTCGGCTCCTGATGTCTAGAAAAAAAGTCACAGTAAATCCCTGTGATTTGAAAATGTGATGCATTCAGAGGTGTACGTGCACACTGCAGTGAAGAAATCCTGCTTCACACATGGTAAAATAAAAGCTTGGGGGAAATCTTACTGCTAAGGTGGGTTGCATATGTGTTTTTGCAAGTGTGTTTACATAGAGTTTTTTAGATCCCAAAACTAGAGGCCTTGCTCAGGCAAAAATCCAACTGGCTGAAATGGAAATGTTGCCTTATGCAGTCTGCAAAACTGGGCTGGGAGTGTGTGTTTGTACATTCTCTGTGCATACTAAAGGTCAAGGAAAAGGTTGCCAGGAACTCTTATTTGTGTCTTCCTCTCCAGTACATGGCCAGGGTGCAGGTAAAATTCCCATGACTTTCAAAGAGCCTGCAGAATTTGGCCCACTGGGTATCAAAACAGCTCAGAACGGTGGAGTACAGCTAAATTATTCCAACACCAGACAAATGGGTCTGCCTAACCTAAGCCATAGCATTTGAATTATTAATGTTCTCTAATAAAGGGGATAAAGTGTCTGTAGAACAGAGTGTTTCAGAGCTCTGTTAAAGATCATGCCTATTTTAATTTAGAAGTTCAGCTTGAGGAGAGACAATGCTGGCATTGTGCTACAAAGATTTAAAACAAGTCTGTCTTGAGGATTTTCCTCTGTCCTTATCTGTAATAATAGAATTTAAAAAAGAGTCAGAGTGAGAGCAGCAGCACTGGAAAATATCTTTCTCAGAAACTATAGCAGACAGGTCACAACATTTTTAAACAATGATAGTAACATTTATTCTATCAAAGCCATTTTATGTTTTATTTGGAACTCTGGCGCCTTTATTTTTTTAAGCTCTCATAACATGACACTAATTACAGACATCAAGATGCTCTATAGAAGATACCAGTCAAAATCCAGATGCTGCTTCTTTTCCTTTCTCTGCACTCCCACCCCAGCCCTTTTGTGTGCATTACATCATTGCATAGTTTATTTTAAAAGTGCCTCAAAAATGCAATGATAGTAATCGTAGACAGCAGGAAATTGATGGTGAGCACCTCTGGTCTGCAAATTCCTTTACAAAGCACTCCCGCTGCTCATCAGAAGACCTTCGTGTTAGCACAGACTTGAAAATACAGAGGCTTCAAAACAGTTTGGGTGATGTGTTAAAAAAATGTTGGGCTAAAGTAATTTTCATCTTAGGACCGTGCATATACGCTTCCTCCCCTCTGTCTCCTCCACCAAATGGAAGTGACCAGATCAGTTGGAGGAATGGGCAGAAGGGTTTGTGTTGTTCCCTCTGGGAGGCTGAGCTGCTGCCAGAATGTGTGGGGCCAGGTGAGAGCACTGCTTGGCTCTGGCTCCCCAGTGAGCACCCACAGGTGCAGGTTTGGGGTGAAACCTCTTGAGAGGGACCCACATCTCGGGGGTGTCAGCCAGCCCAGAGAAACACAAGACGATGTGCAGGCCACATCCCCTGTCACAACTGGCTGCAAGAAGTCATTGCCATTCCTTGGGGAGCTGGTGTACTCCATAGCTCTTCAGGTGGTGGTGGCCCTCCACGAGACACCCATAGCTAAAATAACCAAGGGCCCTCAGCCACCAGTGGCAGCACTGAAACTGAAGTATTCTGTGGCTTTTAGAAACGTTGATCAGCTGCCTGTAGCAGGTGCTAAATTTAGCCCTCAAAATTGTTGAGTTTCACCTTGAATTGACCACGTGAGCATCTGCAGGCTACGTGTGACATTTCAGCCTGGGTAGCATCATCCGGAAGAGCATCTGAGTCATGACCTGACCCTCTGCATGCCCCCACTGCGTCACAGGGGTTCCCCACAACTCACGCCATGTTGACCTGGGCCTGGCTGACACCGCAGAAATGGCCAGCTTTGGTCAGGATAACATGGGCTCAGCTCTGCTGCGTGTCACCGATCACTTAGCCCTTCCTCAGAGCTTTGTAGTGACACATATGCACAGCCCTACTGTGATGCAGGGCTGAGTGACAGCTGCCTCCCTCGCATTTTCCCACAGGCAGACAGTTCACAGGATGAAATCTCAGCCCTGTTGTATGTGTGAATCAGGGTTTCAGCCAAAATGTTGCAACAAACACATTTGTCCTGCAGAGTAAGCAAATAAAGTGGCAACGCTGCACCAATAAAGAACAGGAAGCTTTTGATGACACTGGCTCCAATTTTTTAGCCTATTAAGATTTCCATTACCCTCAGGCTCATTATTCAGCAATAAGTAAACACCAATAAATCTGAAATAACAAGTGAAACACATGCACTTAAGCAAAAAAATAATCCTAGGAAATGTTCTTTCCTTTAGCACATTGGAAACGGTCAACACAGCAATCTCAGGGTGACTATGAAGCTCTGAAATGTATCCCGTGCTCCAAAACAAGGGTCCCACGAGCCTGCTGAGATGCAAGACTTAGGTCTTGGGAGGATCTTAGGATCTCAGGGAGGAAAAAGGGAGGATCCATGGTGGGAATTCTGTCACTGATTTCCTTCATGCCTGTATCTGAGAGGTTCCTTTCCAGCAGCAATGGCAAGGACTAAAATAAATGTGGTGATTTTCCTTCCCCACTCCAGTGCTGTCAGGAGCAATGCAATCTGCACACACCTTTATGTCTACTTTGTGCTGTCAAGTACTTACACTCTATTTCTCGTGTATGAAAATCACATGTCTTTAAGCACTACAAATTTTCCCAATAGAAGAAAGATTATCTTTTTTGCCACTGTCTGTGTTAAAATACCTTGTGGACCTGCAAGCAGGTCCAAATTCTTCCTTTTTCATTAAACTGTGGAAGGTTTATTCTACATTTCCATAAGTAGCCATTTTAATTTTTCCATTTTCCTTCTTTAAACAGGAAACCTCTCCACTGCTTCTCCACTTTCTCTGAGCTCTTTGTTTATGTTCTACATCCATTACCAGAATTATTCTTACATTTTTCCATCCCCTATTCTGAACAAACATTTACGCTGCCGCCGAATGACTCGTATTATATGTAAAGGGAAACAACAAAGCAAGAGGGAACAAAAGGAACATCTCTGTGAGAGCATGAAATGTGGCTGCTACCTCCTTGCTGACAGCAGCCTTGAAAGGAAACTGTTTGCCAGCCCTGAGCATCCCTGGCAACAGGACCATGCTAAAAATGAAGAGATGCATCAAACAGAAAGTAGAGCCGTGTGAATTGCACAGCCATATGTGCCATGGTTCGCAAAAGGAAATTACCTTTTCACTCATAATTTTTTATCTAGTTATACAATGCTTAATATATGTCTACCCGCTTGGGCAGAGGAAGAAGGATCCAGCCAATACAAGGGGTGTGGTCCTCATTTCTCCTTTGGGCTGGCAGCTCTGTCAGCCCCACGCTGCCCGAAAACGGAGTGATGGGCAGGTGGGAGCAGGCAGGCCAGGAGCATTGTCTTGGCTGTCTGGGAAGAAGCAGCAGGGAAGCAACACCGCACTGCAGAGCAGGAAAAGCAGGCACATCTGGATACATCTGGTCACTAGCAAGGTGTCCGCAGCCACAGGGGCAGATGGTACAGTGGTAAAGGAAATTAGGTGGGTCCCTAGGAGAGCCTTCTGTTAGAGTTCAGTAGCTTGTGGTTACCGTGACTCACGCTTAAAGTATCAGGAGTCCTTTTCTCATCTTTCCAAGGTGTATCAGAGCCCAAGCCTGGCTGTTGGGCACCAAACAGCCTTTGATTCTGCGCTCGCAGTGCACACCGCCTGCCAGTTGTGCCGTTGTATCAAGGACTTGTCTGTCCAGGCAGCTCACAGAAAACTTTTTCCATTCCAGGAGAGGACAAGGAAAGCTGTCTTCAAACAGCTTTTCTCCACAGCATCCCTCCATTTGCAGCAGGTGGGAGCTGTGCACAGGGAGTACATCTTCCAGTCTGCCAAGGCCCAGCATCAGGTCGTGACACATGGAAACCTCAGGAATCAACAGAGAGGAAGAGCTGAAATTCTTCCCTCTCTTCGACTCTCACCGTCTTCCTCAAAAGAAACATCCCACTGTACATTTACTGGGTAACAGGTCCTAGTGCATCGAGCACGAGACCAGACAACACCTCCCTTTCCCTTCTTCTGCTGCTGGTTTGCTATTTGTCCCGTAAATATTCTTTTAGCATCTTATTAGTTGGGGTATGGATAATCTATAAAAAGAAGGGAAATTTCCATGTTTGTGTGTATGTTCTCCACCTTTTTCCAAAAGCTGAATACTCAGCTTGCAAAACCTGTAGACGTGTCGGGCCTTTTCCACAGATGGTCTTTAGAAACTTTATTACTATCCATGAAAAACAAGAAAAGAATCTGCTTGGAGGTCCCACGATGGATTTGCAGGCCTGGTGGTTGAAAAAAATGAAATGTTTTTACTTGAAATCTGAATATATTCATTCTGTAAATCATTGCCTGACAATAAACCCACGCTCTTTTCAGAGTTGCTTTTTACTGTAAGCACTTTACAGCCTAATTTCCAGAGAGAAGATCTCTGAGTAACAGACCATGTGATAAAATTTCTTGACATAGTTTATGCTTTCTATATGTTATTTTCAGTTTTATCCCAAAATAAAAAGAGTGCTAGAATTGTGACAGTTCTGTATCTTACAGATCTGGTTTTAATTGCATCTTCCATCATTTTGTGTTTGTAAAATATGATTTACAAATGTCTAGATATTAATTCTACTGGATTTGTCTTACAAGGCAGCCTTTTAACTGAACAGCCGATGTTAATCCTACCCACAAAGCCTAGTAAAGAAGCACAACAGTTTTTTAAACTCTGGTGCAGCGTCTCATCTCTTCTGCGGCGATGAAAATGAATATTGCATCTATGGCAAGGCATGTCAAGCTCTCTGTGGAATTTATTATGCTCGCTGCACCAAATGTTCTACCAGCAGGTCTGTCTCGTGCTATTCAGAACATGTATAATTAGAAAAGAATTCAGCTAATGCTGGAAAGAATGACTGTCCATAACTCATCAGGTTAGAAAGCTGGAAGCCCTAGAGCAGAAAAGAAATGAGTGGAATATTCAGCTGAAGAGGAAAAACTCATTTTCTTTTTGCTTTCTTTCTGTGAGAATAACTATTTTATATGTAAAATGCAGTTCATTATCTCCTCTTCCAACAGGCAACCATATACTTGGTCACTGCAGGCAGCAGACATAGGACACTAACAAAGGTCCCGTGTGGCCCACAGCACAACCTTTGGATGGCTGGAGGGGCAGTTCTTGCTTAGGAATGCACTCTCCAGTCCTGGGCTGACTATGTTTCTGGTTTTAGTCCATGGAGAAAGCTCTGCCTTGTACCAGTCCCCAGGATCTCTCAGGACAAATGCAAATGTGCAGAGCTCTTGGCTTGTCCCCTTCAACAATGCCCCATACTGCTGATAGCAGAGAGCGTTACTGGTGGCGGCTTATACACCATAACTTCAGGAGTCTGTTCCTTTCCCGCATTCTTATGTGAGACCAAGATTTCTGAAGTCAACAGACCTCTGTGGTCAGCTTGAGCTGCGAGGGGACCCAAGTTTGTTCCTAGGTGATGAACACCAGGATCCTTATTCTGAGCTGATTAACTCTAGTCCTTGTTCATCATTTCAGGATTTTGGACTCCACCTTTGCAATATCACTATGTCTAATTTAACTACGCTCCACTTTTAACAGACTTCTAACAATGAGGATCACATTTTTGCATCCTTCTTTTGTCCTCATTGTAATGCCTTTCACAAGTTTCCCAGCTGTAATAAATTCCTTCCTCATTATCAGAACCTAGGCACTGATCTCTTCTTATTCTTGACCCTCCCGGACTCTGCTTTCTCTCTGCAAACTGGAGGCCAACTCCTTTGCTGTAAAAAAAAGGGAAGAGCTGGCTCTTCATAGACATAGCCTTCAGACAAAACTCACTCTTCATCTTCAAATTGGAAACATCTGCATTAACATGACTGACATACAAGATAAGGCTTAGGGTTCATTTAAAAAATTATTTTGAAGATTTTCCCAAGGAATCATTTTTCTTCTCTTGTAAGTAAAAGTCTTGATTGCTGGTTTAGATATTGGAGATTCCCGAGGAAGGAGGGGTTAGTTTATCTGTATAAAGGCACTGAGATATCCTTTGTCACATTTGCTAAAAATATTAGTAATTGTATTGTGTGTGTGAGTATACTTCTGCCTGTCTCATTAGGGCCAGATCTCTGCTTGTTTCATTTTTCTTAATATTATTCTTATCTGTAACTTCACTTCTAGAAGAAGACGCTCATCATACAAGTCTGTCTTCAAGGTTTCAGTGGCGCAGGCTCCTAATGAAGGGGAAGGACTTTCTATGGTAACACCACTAATAGAAACTGCTCAATAGAGGACATGGGGCTCTGACTTTTTAGTTCATCCTGGTAAGTCCAGTCTTCTGTAGAAGTGACTAAGAAGTGTCCTAACTTCTTATATGGGCCAGGAACAGATGTTTAGGGGAAGCACAGAAGAACTAGGGCACATGTCACGGAGTGATTCATCCCCATTACCCACGGCCAGTTTTCGAGAAGCAATAGCTTTGGATTTCCTGAGGTAGAGTGTACACATGGACAGTTACTTTGAAGAGCCACGGGTTGACCTGTCCTTAATGAATTTGTCTCATGCTTTGCAGAATTCATTAGTATTTTT